>BDMV01000005.1:17229544-17446942 GCA_008326285.1 Oryza officinalis
TGATGTGACCATGGCTACTATGGATACAACCGTAGCTCACATCATATGTCAACAGGAAGAAGTCAAGATTAAGCTGACCAAGTTCTGCAATCCAATTCGACCACCTGCTGCACTGCTGAGTTCAAACGGCCGCCAAATATGCATGCGGGCTCCGTTTTGGGCCCATGAGTACTTGATGGAAAGCTCTTGGAGTCCTCTTTCCAATGGATCCAGCCTCATCTCCAAATTCCATTCCAGTCAGCCGCAATCTCAGAAACAATATGCTATGTCACCTGTAATGGGCCTATGGGCTTGTAACTTCATCTGGGACCCCGGCCCAGGTGGGGCCCATGTGGGGTGCGCCCCAACCTGGTGGAGCACGACCTAGGAACCCCCTTGGTCGTCCTCCCACCCCTTTAAATAGCTAGGTACCCCTTTAGGGTTTCTTGGGTTTTGTTAGATTAAAGTTTTAGCCATTGCTACTTTTTCTTGTAGTTACGTGTGTCGGCTAGACCACCTAATTACTTGTCTTCGGAATCCCACCTTATCGTGAGCTTTAATTCCTATTTGCAATTTGGATTGTTTTTATCTTGTTCTTGCTTGTTTCTTCGATTTGCTTGCAGGAATAAGGTTGATTTGCACCGGCAAGATCAACAACCCACGGAGAGGTGTATCGATCGCTAAGGCGCAACACAACAACGTCTTGTACGGTTGTAGTCGGATCGTCAACGTTTCTCCCAAATCGTAGTTATCATCAACTCACCGAAAGATCGGGACAACCATATCCCTGAGCGTATCGAGTGCGGCTCAGGGTTTATCATTATGTTGCCGCTCTAGCGGTACAACCTACACTCTATTCTCAAATTCAAGCCGCTCAGGGTTTATCAAGTGGTATCAGAGCAGCTCAGGGTTTATCAATAGGAGCATGCATATTTTTGTGTATGTTTTTTATTTTCTACTAACAATGACAGGGATACGCAAGACAACTTGGAATAACCCTGCTCAACGTTGACATCTTCGTCGAGACTTGAGGAGTGATCAACATGATACATATAAGGTAAGTGACATTGTTCTAACCAAGATCAAATCTGCACTACCTTCTTTTGTAGGAAATTATGATCCTCATGCTTATATTAAATGGGAGCTAGCGGTTGATAGAGAATTTAAAAAGCATGATTTGTCTGAGAAACAAATGGTTATGTGTGCCTCTAGTGTTTTAATTAAAGAATGTTTCTTGTGAATGAAAACATCTTTTTAGGCATAAAAAAAAACCTCAATCTTGGAAAGAACTGAAACGATATTTGAGACACTGTTATGTTCTCGAGTATTATGCTGATATTCTGCTCAATAAACTACAATGTTTAAAACAAGATACCAGAACTGTTATTTCATAGTATAATGACATGCATGCTTGTTTATTATGTTGTGATTTAGATGAATGAGAAGAAGCTACAAAATTGAGGGTTTTACATGGGCTTAACAAAGAAATTCAGGATATGCTTGCTTGTCAAAGTTATAGCTCTTTTGCTCATTTGTTAAAACTTGCTTGCAATGCGGAAAGACAAATTGAGGATGTGAAGAAGCAACAAGTTGTACCTGTGCCTCCTATTACTAATAATTTGTAGGAACTAAACATTTGCCAAAAGGAGAGAAAACATGATGGAGCCGCCTTTCTCATCACTTGAGTTGAAGTCAATTGAACCTCCATCATCTGAAGAGAGCATCAAAGGTAAATTAAATGGTGTTGAGGTATATGAAGGTAAGTATTTTCAAGCTAAGCAACACATGCCCACTTTTCATGCTGTAGTAGAGCAACCAATAGTGGAACCAATTGCTGAGATTCTTTTGTCACAAGTTAATTTATTTGTTGTTCCTTGTGATAAAGAAGAGTTGTGTGATAATGCTTCACTTATATCCATGCCACAACTAGTGAATGAACATGCTATTTCTTTATGTGTTGATTTTAAGCATGTTGTTCACATTGCTAATGGAGTAGAGGAACATGAATTCATATCTTACATTGGGCTATGTTCTGTTTGATGATTTTTGTGAGCTCGATAATTTGAAGGAGAAAGTATTTGCTATTAATTTGTCATGTTCATCTAATACTATATTTCATATCTTTGGCAAATATAATGATAGAGAAATATATTTGGTGCATAGAGTTTACATATGTTTGGATCTAGAACCTCATGTAGATGTAGATAAAAATTGCAAGCTAGAGAGACATGCTATTGCTAATCATATTATGTCGAGTTTCTCTTATTTTGATTGGAAGAAACAGGTTGTTCTAAATGGACTACGCGAAGAGCACCATAAGGAAAAACCAATGATAGTTTTCCGTGAAGAAGGGAAGGATGATGTGACCATGGCTACTATTGATTCAATAATTGCTCACATCAAGATCAAGTTGCCCAAGTGCTGGATTCGAATTCGGCCACCTGCTACAGTGCTGACTTCAAATGGTCGCCAAATATGCATACAAGATCCATTTTGAGCCCATGAGTACTTGATCTCTCGGAGTCCTCTTTCCAACGGATCCAGCCTCATCTCCAAATTCCTTCTTAGTCATCCGCAATCACAAAAACAATGTGTTGCGTCACCTGTAATGGGCCTATGGGCTTGTAACTTTATCTGGGACCCTGGCCCAAGTGGGGCTCATGTGGGGTGCACCCTATTTGCAATTCAGATTGCTTTTATTTTGTTTTTGCTTGTTTCTTCGATTTGCTTGTAGGAATAAGGTTGATTTGCACCGGCAAGATCAACGACCCATGGAGAGGTGTATCGATCGCTAAGGCGCAACAGAACAACATCTTGTACGGTTGTAGTCGGGTCGTCAACGTTTCTTTCAAATCGTAGTTATCATCAACTCACCGAAAGATCAGGACAACCAGATCGCTGAGCGTATCGAGTAGAATTCAGGGTTTATCAAGTGGTATCAGAGTAGCTCATGGTTTATCAAGTGGCTCTTTGCATACCAAAGCATAGGCAACCAATGGTGAGGCAAATAATTTGTTAATTTCAGATTTGGTAGCGAGTAAGCATTTTCCTTTCAAGCTTATTTCATTTTTCTTATCAACAACAGACCGAGCATTGTTATTGTTCTCACATTTGGATTTGACAGCTCTAGCAACATCATCACGCACAATATCTTCAGGAGACATGGGATGCAATACAATTTTCTTATCATGGTACAGAAAAGAATGCTTCTTTGCCCAACCGTGCACCATACAGGACGAACCCACCTGATATGAACCTGCGAGGATTTGATGCCCGATCTTTTTGATGAGAGAGTTGGATAACTCGATTGGGAAGGAGACGATGTTCACGGCCCGACTACAACCATCCAAAGACGCTGCTGCGCCTTAGCAATCGATACACCACCTCTAATGGTTGTCACGAACTTGCGGTGCGCGACAACCCGGCCACAAGGGCACTTGTCCTACAAGCAATCGAAGAACAACCAAGAACAAGTAGAACAAGCATGGAATTGCTAGATGAGGATGAAAGTTTCAGTAAGAATTCACAATATGGTGGGGTACCGAAGATAAACAGATGGGCGGTCCATCTGTTTAGCCAACACGCGCGCTGTATGGAAGTAGCAAGTTGCTAACTCTAATCAACAAAACCCCAATGAAGGTTGGATGTATCGATGCCTTGGCAAACACTTATTGTACGGTTGCAATCAAATCTGTGAAGCTCTTGGTAGGCTTAAATATGTAGCAAAGGAATAGCAAATGCTCAAATCAGAGAATGCAAAGTTGAATAATTGTTCAAAGTCAGTACCGTGCTAGTCCTAGGCTAGAACGTATTAGAGATGCGAGCCTAGACACAAACGATACCACAAGATAGCACTAGAAACAACTCAAGCACAAACTCAAAAAGAACAGCTGATTTTCTCTTTCCTTTCTTTGTGTCTTTCTTCTTTTCCTTTTCTTTCTTTCTTTTTTTTGGTGCGGCTTTTTTTAAGCACCTTTCTGCCTTTTTTTCTTTTTTTTATTTTTTCAGCAAAAACGACTCAAGGATCTGAATGCAAGATTACAGGGACTCAAATATAAATATAAAAATTACAGGGACTCAGATGTAATAGTCCAAACCCTAAAATTTGAACTATACAAAAATGGAATGCTGAAATTATATCGATTCCCTTTTTGCAATTAGATGTTGAATCCGACACCGAAAAACTTTTCACCAAGGTGTCTAACAACTCTATGGTGGAGGAGAAAACAACCGTACGATGGGGAAGGTGGAGTGGGAGGCGTGCGGTGGGGGAGTGTAGGGGAAACCGGCAGGTTCGGATTTGGTGATAAAAAAACTGATCAAATCTACTATTTCTTTCACGAAGCAAACAAAAACCAATCTAATCTAATCTAATCTAATCTCCTCCTTCCATCTTGGGCCTAAACATGACTAGAACTCGAAAGTCTAAACGAACTAGACGCTAAGACCAGCAACACGACTCGACGATGCAACACCAAAGCAAAAACTGAAAAGAACAATGCAGCGGCACAAAGATGGCTAGGTAATGGATGCAATTTTTTTTGTATGTCTATTTTTTGGTTATAGGTGATAAAAACTCAACGATCAATGAAAGCTCTGATACCACTTGATAAACCCTGAGCTGCTCTGATACCACTTGATAAACCCTAAACTCCACTCAATATGTTCAGGGATCTGGTTTCCCGATCTTTCGGTGAGTTGATGATAGCTACGATTTGAGAGAAACGTTGACGATCCAACTACAACCGTACAAGATGTTGTTGTGTTGCGCCTTAGCGATCGATATTATCGTGGGTTGTTGATCTTGCCAGTGCAAATCAACCTTATTCCTGCAAGCATATCGAAGAAACAAGCAAGAACAAGATAAAAGCAATCTGAATTGCAAAAAGGAATTAAAGCTCACGATAAGTTGGGGTTCTGAAGACAAATAGACGGGCGGTCTAGCCGACACGCGCGCTGCAAGCAAGTAGCAATGGCTAAACTTTAATCGACACAAAACCCTAGAAACCCTAAAGGGGTACCTAGCTATTTAAAGAGGTGGGAGGACGACCAAGGGTCTAGGGTCATGCTCCACCAGATTAGGGCATGCCACACATGGGCCCCACCAGGGCCAGGGTCCTAGATAAAGTTACAAGCCCATAGCCACATTATAGGTGACGTAGCACCTTGTTTCTGTGATTGCGGTCAACTGGGATAGAATTTGGAGATGAGGCTAGATCCATTGGAAACAGGATACCAAGAACTTTCGATCAAGTACTCAGGCCCAAAACGATGATCTGCGCAAGGTTGTCCCAATCTTTCGATCAGAGGATAAGTCGATTGGATGGAGCAACGTTGGCGATCCGACTACAACTGTCCAGGGACGTTACGCCTTAGCAATCATTACACCAACTCCAGAAGCAGTCATGAATCTTGATGGATGCACGGTCAGCCCAACCACGAGGGTATTTGTTAAGAACTAGCAAGAACAAGATGAACAACCAACTCTATTTGTCGATTAAAGATGTAGGATTGAATTAGCAAAAGTATCAAAGGTGAGGTTCCGTAACGAGCAAACCGGCGATCTAACCAATCATAGGATTACACGGTAAAATAGCGAAGCTAAACTTTAATCTAAACAATACCCGAGAAACCCTAAAGGGGTACCTAGCTATATAAAGGGGTGTTGGGGTCGTCCTCTTACCCTAGGACGCGTCCCTAGTGGACCCGACTTGATACACAGCCCATTGGGCCCAAATAAGGTGACGCAACACATTTGACAGAAAAGGACTTGGTAGTTAAACGATGATTGCGGCCGCTCCAGAATAGATATGGACATGAGGCCAGATCCATTTGAAAGTAGACTTGATAAGCTTTCCATGAAGTACTTGCACGCCAAAAACGGAGTCCATATGAAGTCGTGGCGGTCGTCACAAGTCGGTGCTGTTCTGCAGTCCGAATCCAGCTCACGCGAATATGTTTCCTTTTGGGTCCTGTCCATCATTCCTAACCAAAACAAGAGTGCAAACGTTTCCATGGTCTAAATAAGATGGACAAGAAGATAAGAACTAACTTACCTGGTAGTTTATTTGGCGTGCACGAGCGCGAGTAATTGGACCGGAAATCTGTTGTCGATGTGTAGGCATGGATGTGTCGATCGCGTTGATGTCCTCATCATCCTCCCCTTCTTGCATTTGAATCGTTCTCGACTCAATCTCATCTTCCTCTCCCAAATATGGCTTTAAATCTGCAATGTTAAATGTGGGACTAACCCTAAAATCTGCAGGAAGATCAGGCTTATATGCATTCTTATTGATTTTCTCTAACACTTTGAAAGGTGCATCAGCTCTAGGCATCAATTTAGACTTTCTCAAATCTGGGAACCTTTCTTTTCGCAAATGCAACCAAACCAAATTACCTGATTCAAAATTCAATTGCCTTCAACCTTTGTCACCTGCAAACTTATACTTAGCATTTATGCGCTCTATGTTTTCTTTAGTTGTTTCATGCAGTTTTAACATCAGTTCAGCATGGTATTTAGCATCAAAATTCATTTTTTAGAAGATGACAAAGGCACTAAATCAATAGGAGCACGAGACAACAAGCCATAAACAATCTCAAAAGGATACATCTTTGTAGTAGAATACAACGAACGATTATAAGCAAATTCAATATGAGGTAAACATTCGTCCCACATCTTTAGATTTTTCTTTAAAACAGCCCTTAACATAGTTGACAAAGTTCTATTCACAACTTCAGTTTGACCATCAGTTTGGGGATGATAGGTAGTAGAAAACAAAAGCTTAGTCCTCAATTTAGCCCATGAAGTTCTCCAAAAATGACTAAGAAATTTAGTGTCACGATCAGAAAACAATTGTGTTTGGCACGCCATGCAAGCGAACAATTTCTTAAAAGAACAAATCAGCAATATGAGTAGCATCATCAGTTTTATGACATGGTATGAAATGTGCCATTTTAGAAAATCTATCCACAACCACAAAAATGCTATCACGCCACCTCTTTGTCCTAGGCAATCCCAACACAAAATCCATTGAAATATCTTCCCAAGGAATACTAGGAACAGGTAGAGGCATATACAAACCATGTGGATTTAAGTGTGACTTAGCCTTTTGACATGTAGTGCAACAATGATATCTCCTTCCCTTTCTTGTGTTTGATAACATAAGGAAAAGATTCAATAAATTCGACCCATTTAGCATGTCTACAGTTCAACTTTCCTTGACTACGAATTTGCTTCAAAGATTCATGATCAGAATGTATGACAAATTCCTTGGGCCACAAATAATGCTGCCATGTTTCTAAAGTTCTCACAACAGCATATAATTCTTTATCATGAGTAGAATAGTTCAGAACTGGCCCACTCAATTTTTCACTGAAATATGCGACAGGTTTTTCCTTCTTGTAGCAAAACACCACCCAATCCAATCTCACTAGCATCACATTCAAGTTCGAAAGTCTTATTAAAATCTGGAAGTTGGAGGAGAGGTGCATGTGTCAATTTATCTTTCAACATGTTGAACGCGTTCTCTTCTGTTGTGCCCCAAGAAAAAGGCACTCCCTTCTTTGTAAGCTCATTCAATGGTGCTGCAATAGTGCTGACATCTCACACAAAGCAACGATAAAATCCCTGTAGATTCACAACATAGCCAAGAAAGCTCCGCACCTGTGTGACCATTTTAGAAGTCGGCCAATTCTGAATTGCCTCAATCTTGGCTTGATCAACCTCAATTCCCTGTAGATTCACAACATAGCCAAGAAACGAGACTCGATCGATGCAGAAACCGCACTTCTCAAGGTTACCAAACAAACATGCATCACGCAAAGCATTAAAAAGAGCACGTAAATGTTCAAGATGTTCCTCTAAAGATTTGCTATAAATCAGAATATCATCAAAGTATCCAATGAAAACACGCAAAACCTAACCTCATGAAAGTGCTAGGTGCATTAGTTAAACCAAAAGGCATCACTAACCACTCATATAACCCGAACTTAGTTTTGAAAGCTGTTTTTCATTCATCGCCCAACTTCATACGAATCTAATGATAACCACAACGCAAAGCAACTTTAGAGAAAATAGTAGAGCCACTCAATTCATCAAGCATATCATCTAACCTAGGAATAGGATGACGATATCTAATGGTAATGTTATTAATAGCTCTACAATCAACATACATACGGATCCATCTTTCTTAGGTACCAAAATCACTGGAACAACACATGGACTAAGAGACTCTCGTACGTACCCTTTATCAAGCAAGTCCTGAACTTGACGTTGAATCTCCTTAGTTTCCTCCGGGTTGGTTCTATATGGCACACGGTTGGGTAGTGAAGCTTCTGGAATCAAATCGATTTGATGCTCAATTCCATGCACCGGTGGCAGCCCCGGTGGCACTTCATTGGGAAAAACATCCGCATACTCCTGCAAAAGGTTAGTGACGGCAGAAGAAAACGGGACAGGTAGATTCTCAAAAGAAAACAAAGCCTCCTTGTAGACAAAAGCATAACAAACAGTGTCACTTGTATCCAAACTGACAATATCAGATTTAACAGCAAGTAAACAAGAACCTTTCAATTGAATCACATCTTTCTTGCCATGGTCAGATTTAGATTCTATCTTGGTATGGTGCACAAGTTCTTTGGCGACAATCTGATTTTCACTTTTAGCATGCTCCTGATTTTTTTTCTTAGCTCTAGCAACATCACCCTCAAAAACAACTTCAGTTGTCATAGGATGCAACACAATTTTCTTCCCATTATGCATAAAAGAGTATTGATTTGTTCTACCATGATGCAACGTGTCTTTATCATATTGCCAAGGTCGACCCAAAAGCAAAGAGCAAGCATAGGTACGACATCGCAATCAACAAAATCACAGTAAGAACCAATTGCAAAATTTAATCTCACCAATTGTGTTACCTTAATTCGGCCACTGTTGTTGAACCACTGAATGTAGTATGGATGGGGATGTGGTTTGGTCCGTAAAGCCAGCTTGGTGACCATCTCGGTACTCACCAAGTTTCTACAAATTCCACCATCGATGATGGTGCGGCAGGAACGATTGTTGATGACGCACTTCGTTTGAAAAAGATTATGTCACTGATTCTGCTTCGCTTTGCCCATTTGTGCATTCAGAACACGCTGCACAATAAGGCTCTCATATTGGTCCGCAACGTCAGGCCCAATGTGATACTCATCTTCGCTACCTGTGTCGTTAGCTGCAAGCAAAGCCAGTGTATCCTTATCCAATTCACTAGCAAAAGAATACTCACCATTGTCCCTGATGATCAGAACGCGTTTGCTAGGGCAGTCCTTTCGCAAATGCCCAAAGCCCTTGCATTGATGGCATTGAACATCCCGTGTTCGTCCTGTGGAAGCAACAAAGGAAGCACTCTTGGCATGCTTGTCTGCAACCTCTTTAGCGCAAGAGGGAGCTGAAGAATGTGTCGGCCGCTGTTTGTTGCTGTTGGAAGGTGTCGGTGTCGGTGTCGGTGTCGAGGCCAATGATCGACTTGGTGGGGCAGCGGTGCCATTCTGAGCTGTCCAGGAAGTTCTACCTGTAGAAAAGTTAGCCTTGTACGCGCACGTCGTCCGTGCACTTCTCTTTCAGCTTTGCAAGCATAATGAAATAACCGAGTCATATTATTATACTCTTTGTAATTAAGAATATCATAAATTTCTTGGTCTAAACACCCCAAAAATCGAGCCATGGCAGCCTCCTCGTCCTCTACTAAACCACAACGCAACATACCCATTTGCATCTCTTGATAATACTCTTCCACACTCTTACCATCTTGTTTTAATTGTTGCAGCGTATTTAACATGTCACGTGTATAATATGAAGGTACAAATCTAGCACACATAATTCGTTTCAAATCATCCCAATTAGGTGGCAAAGTTATCATATGAGTACGACAGTATTCACTCCAAATAGAAGCAAAATCAGTAAACTCACTAGTGGCAGCCCTAACCCTCTTATCCTCAGGAACATCATGCCAAGTAAACTTTTGATCTACCGCTAACTCCCATGAAAGGTAAGCATCAGGGTCATACTTACCATCAAAAGCAGGCATAGTGAATTTATTCTTACCAAATGAATCGTCATTAGCACGTACCTCTCGGCGTGGCCGACGATGAGCCATACCACGGCGGTTGAAGCGAAGCCGTCGCTGGTCCGGATCATCCTCAGAATCACCAACGTAGTCATGGTCATCCATCTCACAGCCATGGTGGGATGCTCGGGCCATCTCATCAAGACGCCTCACAATACCATCAAGAGTAGTGTTCACGGTGGCCATAGAAGCTTCCAACGTTGTAAGTTTGGTGTTGGTATCAATTTGCGTGCGCTCCACATGACCAAGTTGTTCGTTGGTGACACGAACGTCCTCCTCGAGCCTTGGGTGCGGTCCCTCACTAATCTATCAAAATGTTGAATGATTCCTTTTGTTCACGGTGAGTGGGGAACACCCTGATTGGAAGGCTCTTCACCTGACATGGTTAGAAAGAAAAGAAAAGAAAGGGGAAAAAATTCTACAAAACTACTTGGATGTGGTTCTATCAAGTCACTCACTCTTAACCTGTTCAACAAGTTCTTACCAATTCTCACCATGCTAAACAGGAGGTGACGACAACCGTCGGGCTGGACAAACCTCTGGAGAAAGGTGGATCAATGCATTGGTCGCTTAATCCCTGTCAAGTATTAGTCGAACCGGTGGAGCTATGGGTGGGCTGGTAATGAGACAAAGAAAAACTAGAAACCACGTTAGTCAAAAGCAAGCTGAATAATCGTTCAAGGTTGGTACCGGGCTGGTCTTAGGCTAGGCGTAGTAGAGACGCGAGCCTAACCACAAAGGACGCCACAAGACGCAAACCAGGAACGATGACAGGAGTTGACAAACAAAGAAGACAGGATATATGAAAAATTCACAACTCGGCCTTTTTTTCTTTTTCTTTTCTTTTTTTCTCATTTTTTGCGCTTTCTTTTTTTTGTGCTTTCTTCATTTTTTTTCATGCCAAGGAGCACACAGAAACCAACTACATAAATTTTTAGGTCGAACGGACAAAAAATATGAGTCCCAAAACTTGTCGCCTCGAAAACTGAATTTTGCAAGTGGAATTTGGCGATTCTAAATTTGGCAAAACCAACGTTGTCGGTAGATGTCCGTGGATATATTATATGCCTGATTCCGAGTCCGTATGTAAAAGATATGACTGTTTATGAAAGGTCACTCGAAACAGGGTTCTATTTCTTTTTTTGGTGGTGGCAAACTCAAAGGCATTCGGATTCAAGGAAACGAACAGATCTAACACAAACGGAAAGTGATTTGGTGGATTCAGCGATGGTGGAGATGACGACAAAAGTGGTGATGGCGGCAAAGATGGTGATGGCGATATATGTGGCAAGAACTCGAAACTCTAAACGACGTAACGCTAAGACCAGCAACTCAACATAACAATGTAACAGAAAACTCAACAAGCCTCTAAGCAGTACTAGTAGAAAGGCTCAAGGGTTTATAGGATTACGGAAAAACTAATTTACTAAAATATATATTTTTTGGCTTTTTTGGACTATAGGTATAAGAAAATTATGAAACAATAAATCTCTCACCGAGCAACCTAAAAGCTCTGATACCACCTGAAGTGCGCAAGGGTGTCCCGATCTTTCGATGAGAGGATAAGTCGATTGGATGGAGCGACGCTGGTGATCCAACTATAACTGTCCAGGGACGTTGCGCCTTAGCAATCATTACACCAAGTCCAGAAGTAGTCATGAATCTCGATGGATGCACGGTCAGCCCAACCATGAGGGTATTTGTTAAGCAATCGAGAACTAGCAAGAACAAGATGAACAACCAACTCTATTTGCGGATTAAAGATGTAGGATTGAATCAGCAAAAGTATCAAAGGTGGGGTTCCGTAATGAGCAAATCGGCGATCTAACCAATCACGGGATTACACGGCAAAATAGCGAAGCTAAACTTTAATCTAAACAAAACTCAAGAAACCCTAAAGGGGTACCTAGCTATTTAAAGGGGTGTTGGGGTCATCCTCTTACCCTAGGACGCGTCCCTAGTGGACCCAACTTGATACACAGCTCATTGGGCCCAAATAAGGTGACGCAACATCTTTGACAGAAAAGGACTCGGTAGTAAAACGATTATTGCAGCCGCTCCAGAACAGATGGACATGAGGCCAGATCCGTTTGAAAGTAGACATGATAAGCTTTCCACGAAGTACTTGCACGCCCAAAACGGAGCCCGTATGAAGTCGGTCATCACAAATCGGTGTTGTTCTGCAGTCCGAATCCAGCCCGCGCGAATATGTGATGAGGACATCGCTAGTAATGTCAAAGCTAGTAATGAGACTTCAATAACAGGACCAATAACAAGAGCACGAGCCAAGAAACTACAATCTCAGGTGAACCTGCTCCTTAATGAATATGTCATTAATTTTAATGAGAATTTTATACTACCTAAAAACAATGTTTTACTTGTGCTCAGGTTTGAAGAGTCAGCGATGGATGGAGATCAAGGATATGTGGCCGTCATCCAAGGAAGCATAAGTCCACATCATGAACAATGATCAGCCCATAAATAGTGCTTGCGGCCCGTGAACAGTACCGTACGGCCCATGAACAGTACCCGTGCTACGGTGCGCGTGAATAGTACCACATGGGGAGTTTAGTGTTGAATAGCCTTGGGCTGAGACTATATATTGAGGGGTAGACTCCCATTGTAAAGGGAACCACTTTTGATATTAAAAATACTCTTGTTCTTTCTGTTGTCCAAACAACATTGAAGGAATTGAGAGTTAGTCAAAAATCAAGATCGTTCAACCTTTCCGCTGGGAATTGGGAGCGCGATAGAACTTCATCTGGTGGTCGTGAAGTTCAACACGTGTGATTGGGCGAATTATAGAGTGCTAACTCTTGCATTGGCAACGGGGGATCACTACGATTCATCAGTTCCACGTGAGTATCTTGATCCTACGTCGAGAAGATCGGGCGACCCCGTATCATCTTGGTATCAGAGCGCGGTTTACTCGGTAGGATTATGTATCAATATGTTTCCTTTTGGGTCCTGTCCATCATTCCTAACCAAAACAAGAGTGCAAACGTTTTCATGGTCTAAATAAGATGGACAAGAAGATAAGAACAAACTCACCTGGTAGTTATTTGACGTGCACGAGCGCGAGTAATTGGACCAGAAATCTGTTGTCATTGTGTAGGCGTGGATGTATCGATCGCGTAGATGCCCTCATCAAACGGAGCTCGGATGCATATTTGACGGCCGTTTGAAGTAAGTAGTGTAGCAGATGGCCGAATCGGATTCCAACACTTGGACGACTTGATCTTGATGTTTTCTTGTTGATCCATGATGTGAGCAATGGTTGTAACCGTAGTAGCCGTGGTCACATCATCTTTGAGTTTGCTTTCATATATCAGAGTTGTGCTTTAGTTGATTCTAGTGCTATCTTGTGATATTGTTTGTGTCTAGGCTCACGTCTCTAGTACATTCTAGCCTAGGACCAACACGATACTTGACTTTGAACAATTCAACTTTGTATTCTCTTATTTGAGCATTTGCTAGTCTTTTGCTACATATTTAAGCCTACCCAGAGCTCCACAAATTTGATTGCAGCCATACAGCAAGTGTTTGTCAAGGCATCGATACAACAAACCTCCATTGGGTCTAGATTGAGTCAGTGTGGTCACCTTTCCGTTTGCTTTGGTAAGATCTTGTAAGAGCTTGGTTAAAAGCTTGAGTGTGTGTGATATTTGAGCCTCCACTATAGTGGAGCATGCATATTCTTGTATATGTTTCTTGTTTGCTACTAACCATAGCAAAGTTACGCAAGGGGATACAAGATGGTCATGCTCAACATCGACTTCTTCACCTTCGACGAGATATGACGGCTTCTCTACGTGATGCATATGAGGTACCTGACTATAATTTTGCTCGAGTTGAATCTAAGTTATCATTCTACGAAGGTAAGTATGATTCTGTTGCTTATGTTGATTGAGAGCTAGCAGTAGACAATAAATTTGACAAATATGATTTTTCTGATGCTCAAATGATTAAGGCTGCTAGTAATAAGTTTAACTCCTCTGCATTCTTTTGGTGGAGTCATGTTAGTAATAAACCTGAAATTTGGGATGAGTGCAAAACCATGAGGAGAAAGCGTTTCGTGAGTTCTTATTACAAATGTATTTTTCTTGAGAAATTAGAACATCTGAAACAAGGTGATCAAACTGTTAGAGAGTACATCTATGAATTTAAAGTTTGTATCATCTAAAGTGGTCTAAAAGAATGCAATGAAAACACAATGCGTAGATTTTTCAATGGGCTCAATTCTGAAATTTAGGTTATGCTTGCTAATGTGACATATAATCATATTGGATATGAAAAATAATTTTCTTGCCCTTAAACATGAGTGAGTATTGATTTGTGCGACCATGGTGTATGCTATCTGTATCATATTGCCAAGGTCTACCTACCAGCAAAGAACATGCTTCCATTGGAACGACATCACAATCGGCAGCACTAAGCTTTTGATTGCATAGTGGTCTACACACATGTTGCGATGCGACATAGTGGCAAGCATAGCATATGTGAGTAGTGATGCTTCCATTGGAACCTGCAAAGGACTAAACCATCTCGCTAAAATCAGGAAGAAAGCACCACCTATTCATGCTTGCTTGTCGCATTGAGAGTCAAATCATATCAAATGAGACTAAACATGAACAATTTTATTTATCTCCTGTTTTTGAATCTTCGATACCATTGTGCAATGATGATGTGCAAACATGTAAGGAGCAATCTTTTGTGTGTCCTATTACTAACGTTTTGCAGAGAGTTCTGAACTTTCAACAAAAGAAGGAGAATGATGTACTTGATGATAAACCCTAAACTCCACTCGATACACTCAGAGATTTGGTTGTCCCGATCTTTCGATGAGTTGATGATAACTTCGATTTGAGAGAAACGTTGATGACCCGAATACAACTGTACAAGACGTTGTTGTGTTGCGCCTTAGCGATCGATACACCTCTCCATGGGTTGTTGATCTTGTCGATGCAAATCAACCTTATTCCTGCAAGCAAATCGAAGAAACAAGCAAGAACAAGATAAAAGCAATCTGAATTGCAAATAGGAATTAAAGCTCACGATAAGGTGTAAGGTGGGGTTCCGAAGACAACTAATTAGGTGGTCTAGCCGACACACGTAACTACACGATAAAGTAGCAATGGCTAAAACATTAATCTAACAAAACCCGAGAAATTCTAAAGGGGTACCTAGCTATTTAAAGAGGTGGGAGGATGACTAAGGGGGGTTCCTAGGTCGTGCTCCACCAGGTTGGGGCGCACCCCACATAGGCCCTGATAGGGCTGGAGTGCCCGATCTTTCGGTGAGAGGGATAACTTCGATTTGTGCAGGAGGTGACTCTCGCGATCCGACTACGAACGAACAGGTCGTGGCGCCTTAGCAATCGCTGAACCAACTCCAAATGGTTATTGACCTTGCTGGTGCCAAGATCAACCTGAACACGAGGTTCTATTCCTGCATGCAATCGAAGAACAGGCAAGAACAAGATGTAGGCAGAACTGAATATCAATCACTCATGAATTGGGGTTCACAATGGCTGTCCATAGGTGGATGCTGAGCACAACTGTAGTACAGAACGTTTGCAAGAAAACCCACCAAACAAAGGGGGCGTGAGTAGGACTAAATAGGAGAAAGGTGGGGATGGAATTTCGTTCAGCATGAATTGGGTGGCTGAAATCCCCACCTAACCTTTCCTAAATTAGCTACGTATTACATGGAAACAATCTTTCCAAAAGATAGGTGGCGCAGCACCCTTTATTGGCTTCCATAGATGGCGCAATCCTTAATGGTTGTCATTCCTGGACAGAATCTTCTCCTTCATTCCTTAAAAGGATCACATAATTCAGGTCACGTGCACGGGCTCGCGTTATTGGACCTTGAAACGTTTCTGGATTTGGGGTAGTGGGGAGTGACATCGGTGCTGGTTCCGTTGGAGTAGCAGGTCCTGTGTAGGGGTTGATGTCCTCATCATCCTCCCCTTCTTGAATCGAAGTCGTCCTCGACGGTAACTGCTCGT
The DNA here is from genome assembly GCA_008326285.1 of Oryza officinalis. Classification (NCBI taxonomy): domain Eukaryota; kingdom Viridiplantae; phylum Streptophyta; class Magnoliopsida; order Poales; family Poaceae; genus Oryza; species Oryza officinalis. The sequence goes on from BDMV01000005.1 coordinate 17,245,643, forward strand.
TCTCGCCCGCATATGGTTTTAAATCTGCAACATTAAAGGTAGAAGAAACACCATATTATGCAGGCAGGTCAAGTATATAGGCATTATCATTAATTTTCTTCAGCACCTTGAATGGGCCATCAGCACGTGGCATCAGCTTAGACCTGCGCAAAGTAGGGAAACGGTCCTTTCGCAAATGCAACTAGACCATCACCAAGTTCAAAAGTAACAAGTTTCCTACCTTTACTACCAGCAACCTGATTTTTAGCATTAGTATAAGCTATGTTCTGCTGTGTTTGTGCATGGATTTTGAACATTAATTCAGCACGTGCAACAGCATCTACATGTTGTTCATCCGGAGAGGAAATAGACACTAAATCGATGGGTGCCTGGGGAATGAAACCATAGACAACCTGAAAAGGGCACATTTTTGTGGAGGAATGCAAAGAACGGTTGTAAGCAAACTCAACATGAGGTAAACAATCCTCCCAAAGTTTCAGATTCTTGTCTAACACAGCCCGAAGCATGGTTGATAAAGTTCGGTTAACAACCTCAGTTTGACCATCGGTTTGTGGGTGACAAGTGGTGCTGAAAAGTAATTTAGTACCCAATTTGTTCCAAAGTGATCTCCAAAAGTGGCTAAGAAATTTAGCACCACGATCTGAAACTATTGTGTTTGGTAAACCATGTAAACGAACAATCTCACGAAAGAACAAATCAGCAACATTGCTAGCATCATCACTCTTATGACATGGTATAAAGTGAGCCATTTTGGAGAATCTATCAACAACAACAAAGATGTTGTCCCGCCCCTTCTTAGTTCGAGGTAATCCCAAAATGAAATCCATAGAAATGTCCAACCAAGTAGGAACAGGGAGGGGCATGTACAAACCATGGGGATTTAGGTGGGACTTAGCTTTTTGGCATGTGGTGCAGCGTGCAACAAATCTCTCCACATCACGTCGCATCTTGGGCCAAAAGAAGTGAGCTGCCAAGATGTCTTCTGTTTTCTTAACACCAAAATGGCCCATGAGGCCGCCTCCATGTGCTTCCTGCAACAGCAAAAGGCGAATCGAGCTTGCTGGAATACACAGTTTGTTAGCACGGAACAAGAATCCATCATTCGTGTAAAACTTGCCCCAACCTTTACCAGCCTTGCATTGTAACAGTACGCCCTTGAAATCAGGATCAAGAACATATTGTTCTTTCATGGTTTGGAGGCCAAAAATTTGGAAGTCAAGTTGCGTGAGCATGGTGTAACGACGAGACAAAGCATCAGCAATAACATTTTCTTTCCCTTGTAGGGTGCGAACCAACGCAAAAAGTTCTTTGTCATAAGTGGAGTAATTCAGACTAGCACCACTCAGTTTCTCGCTAAAATAAGCAACCGGTTTACCCTCTTGCAGCAGCACGCCACCTAACCCAATGCCGCTAGCATCACATTCAAGTTCAAACATTTTTATGAAATCAGGAAGTTGCAGCAAGGGTGCGTGGGTTAACTTATCTTTTAGAATCATGAAAGCCTCTTCTTGCGGTTGTCCCCAGGAGAATGGCGCACCCTTCTTTGTGAGTTCATGTAGTCGTGCAGCAAGGGTGCTGAAATCACGAACGAAACGACGATAGAAACCAGCAAGCCTGAGGAAGCTTCGAATCTACGTCACCGAGGTGGGTGTTGGCCAGCTTTGTATAGCATCAATCTTGCTGCTATCCACCTCAATGCCCTGTGATGTAACAACATATCCAAGAAAAGACACACGATTTGTGCAGAAACTGCATTTATTCATGTTCCCAAATAGGCGGGCAGCACGCAAAGCATCAAAAACAGCACGTAGGTGATCCAAATGTTCCTCCATAGATTTGCTGTAAATCAAGATATCATCAAAATAGACAACCACAAACACCCCTATGAAGGCCCGCAAAACTTCATTCATTAAACGCATGAACGTGCTGGGAGCATTAGTTAAACCAAAAGGCATGACTAACCATTCATATAACCCAAATTTGGTTTTGAAAGCTGTTTTCCATTCATCCCCCAATTTCATGCGAATCTGATGGTACCCACTACGCAAATCAACCTTAGAGAACACAACAGCGCCACTGAGCTCATCAAGAATATCATCTAAGCGAGGTATAGGGTGCCTATATCTGATTGTAATATTATTAATAGCACGGCAATCTACACACATGCGCTAAGAGCCATCTTTCTTTGGTACCAACAGAACTGGGACGGAGCATGGGCTAAGAGACTCACGAATGTAACCTTTGGCAAGCAATTCTTGCACTTGTTGCTGAATCTCTTTTATCTCATCTAGATTGGTACGATAGGCAGCACGGTTTGGCAATGGGGCGCCTGGGATGAGATCAATCTGATGTTCAATGCCACGAATGGGAGGAAGGCCAGCTGGTACCTCCTTTGGAAAAACATCCGCAAAGTCCTGCAAAAGCTTAGTAACAGCAGGGGGTATATCCAAAAGTACATTGTCATCAAGTGAAACCAGCACATTAGTGCACATGAGAGCATAGCAAGGCGAATTGGGAACATCCAACTCGTTCAAATCAGCTAGTGTAGCGAGTAAAACAGGAGCATTCAGTTTGATTTCTTTTTGTAAATTCGGTTGTGCACTTGGTTTGTGCTCTCTAGTGGCCCTAGCAAGGTCATCTTTTAAAATATGTTCAGGTGACATGGGATGAAAAATAATTTTCTTGCCCTTAAACATGAGTGAGTATTGATTTGTGCGACCATGGTGTATGCTATCTGTATCATATTGCCAAGGTCTACCTACCAGCAAAGAACATGCTTCCATTGGAACGACATCACAATCGGCATAATCATGATAGGAGCCCATGGAAAAATGAACACGTACCGAGCGTGTTACCTTCTGTTTTCCACCCTGGTTGAGCCATTGAATGTGGTACGGATGTGGGTGTGGCCGAGTTTGAAGGGACAACTTTTCTACCAGATCTGTACTTGCCAAGTTGTTGCAGCTGCCGCCATCAATGATGATGCGAATCGATCGTTCTTGCACGACGCCTTTGGTGTGAAATAAGTTGTGTCGCTGGTGTTGTTCTGGTTGTGCAACCTACGTACTGAGGACACGCTGCACTACAAGGCTCTCATACTTGTCGGCATCAACAGTAGCAACATGTTCCTCCTCCTCATGTCCTGAAACGTCAGTGGCAAGCATAGCATATGTGGGTTCATCCAAATCACTAGCAGAAGAGTACTCACCATCCTCACGTACAATCAGCACATGCTTGTTGGGGCAGTCACGAATAACATGGCCAAAGCCTTTGCAGCGATGGCATTGGATGTCCTTGGTGCGACCATTGGAAGAAGAAGAGGACCGTGTTGGTGTAGGTGCGGACGGAGTCTTTGTTGCTGCCGGATCACGCAAGGTGATGTGGGGTGGTGAGGGTGCAGCTGATGATGAGGCAACCACAGGTTTAGTGGCTGGTTTGAAGGGGGTGGTGCGACCTGCAAAGGAGTTAGCATGTGTCCTCGTTTGGCGTCCCTGCACTTCACGTTCAACAATACAAGCAAGATGGAACAAACGAGTAATGGTATTGTACTCCTTATAATCAAGCACAATCTGAATTTCGCGGTTCAGCCCACCCAAAAATCGTGCCATAGTTGCATCATTAGTTTCAACTAAACCACAACGAAGCATCCCAATTTGCAGCTCCTGAAAGTATTCCTCAACTGATTTGGTACCTTGATGTAAACGCTGCAGTTTATTAAGCATATCGCGTGCATAGTATGAGGGAACAAATCTATGTCGCATGAGAACTTTCAAAGCATCCCAAGTGGTGGGAATTTGAGTAGGATGTTTGCTGCAATGTTCACGCCACCAAATAGAAGCAAAATCCGTAAACTCGCTAGTAGCAGCCCTAACTTGAATTTGTGCAGGAACAGCATGGCATGCAAATTTTTGATCAACCGCAATTTCCCAATCAAGATAAGCATCAGGATCATATTTGCCATTAAACGTAGGTATGGTGAATTTAATCTTGGCAAAGGAGTCATCCTGATTACGTACCACACGACAAGGCCCTTGCTGCCGGTGATGAAGGTCTTGATCTTCGGTGTCGCCACCATAATCAAGGTTGCCCTGTACGTCAACAAGGTGCTGGGACAACTCCTCAAGCCGAGTCATGATGGTGGCCAAGTTGGTGTTGGTGGTGGCTTGGGAGGTCTGCATCTCCTGGAGCATTGCACTTGTTTCAATCTGAGTGGCTTCAAGTTAGCCAAGCCGCTCGTTTGTGGTCTGAATATCTTCAGCAAGGCCATCGACGTGCTCCCTTACTTGCCGCTCAAAATGTTGAATGATTCCCTTTGTACGAGGGGAATGTTGATTGGCGCCATCATCATATTGTTGCTCCGAGGTTCCTGCCATTGTTAGTGCAAGAAACACAAGTGTATGTCCTACACCTACTGGAATGTGGTTCTGATTAGATCACTCAATCGAAAGCCGTTATCAAGTTCTTACAAATTCTTACCAAGCAAACAGGGGCGACCTGCAACCAGCGGTGCAACCAACGAAGATTGGATAGAGCGACTGCCAGCAGACACGAAACCTGCACGCTGTAGGAATATGTGGAGCTATAGGAAGGCTTTGCTTTGTAGCAAGGATTAGCACAATCAATCAGCAAATGCAAAGTTGAATAAGGGTGCAAAATGCGTTGCAATGCTGCTGGTAACAATGTGGAAAGGAAAAAAAAATGGAAAAATGACCTGGCTAAAACTTGGTGGAAAGGTTTGGTTAGGTGCTGGGAATGATCTGGGGAACAAAAATTTTCATGTGTTTTTTTTTGACCAGGGGTAAAAAGGTAATTAAAAGATAGGCTTGCTGCGTGCCTTCTGATTTCTTTCATAGAATCTTAGGAGAAATACTTGTCGTGTAAGGAGAAGGCCGAAATGGAAAGGGCAATGCAACGTAGCAAGGGAGCACGTAGATACTTTCTATTCTGGTGGAACAAACTTTCTTTTTGTTTGTTTTTTTTTATATGGCGCGGCTTTTCCTTTCCTTTTTTCTGTGCGTTTTTTTTGCACCGTGCCTTTTTCTGGACAATAGTTCCCTTGGCGCACAAATAGGAAGTAACAAAGAATTTCCCAACCAGAACCGAGCAAAGATGGCAGGAATCACAATTGCAGGAAAACCTTCCAAAACAAATGGTGCGCACCAGATCTTTGTGCGGTTGGGAGATGGCTGATCGTGGGGATGAACAAGGGAAAGAACAAGAACACAATGCGACCAGCAACAAGACGTGAATGCACACAAATTCAACAAAGTAAAATTACGGAATGATAAATGCAAGCTAAATGGTTCTAGGACAGTGGGTCGAACCTACCAATTTTTTTGTTTTGGCTTTTCGTGTGGACGATGGGAAAGGGAACCAAACTACAAATAGAGGGGGTAGATCTCACCGAGCAACCTGAAATCTGATACCACTTAATAGGGCTGGAGTGCCCGATCTATCAGTGAGAGGGATAACTTCGATTTGTGCAGGAGGTGACTCTCGCGATCCGACTACGAACGAACAGGTCGTGGCGCCTTAGCAATCGCTGAACCAACTCCAAATGGTTATTGACCTTGCTGGTGGCAAGATCAACCTGAACACGAGGTTCTATTCCTGCATGCAATCGAAGAACAGGCAAGAACAAGATGTAGGCAGAACTGAATATCAATCACTCATGAATTGGGGTTCACAATGGCTGTCCACAGGTGGCCGCTGAGCACAACTGTAGTACAGAACGTTTGCACAATGGCTAAACTTATCAAAGAAAACCCACCAAACAAAGGGGGCGTGAGCAGGACTAAATAGGAGAAAGGTGGGGATGGAATTTCGTTCAGCATGAATGGGTGGCTGAAATCCCCACCTGACCTTTCCTAAAATAGCTACGTATTACATGGAAACAATCTTTCCAAAAGATAGGTGGCGCATCACCCTTTATTGGCTTCCATAGATGGCGCAATCGTTAATGGTTGTCATTCCTGGAAAGAATCTTCTCCTTCAATCCTTAAAAGGATCACATAATTCAGGTCACATGCACGGGCTCACGTTATTGGACCTTGAAACGTTTCTGGATTTGGGGTAGTGGGGAGTGACGTCAGTGCGGGTTCCGTTGGAGTAGCAGGTCCTGTGTAGGGGTTGATGTCCTCATCAGGCCCCACATGGAAGTTACAAGCCCATATATGCCCATTACAAGTGATGCAACATCTTGTTTTTCTGATTGCGGATGACTGATATCAAATATCCATTGGAAAGTGGACTCCGAGAGCTTTGCATCAAGTACTCATGGGCCCAAAACGGAGCTCGTATGCATATTTGACGGCCATTTGAATTCAGCAGTGTAGCAGGTGGCCGAATTGGATTCCAGAATTTGGACAGCTTGATCTTGACATCTTCCGGTTGACCTATGACGTGATCAACGGTTGTATCTATAATAGCCATGGTCACATCACTTGAGAAGTAAGAGGAGAAGCATGAAGCACCTACGATGTTTGAAGAAAATTTGTAAGATAAAATAACTGGCGCTGAGATAAATGAAGGTGAGTATTCTCAAGTTGTGCTACACATGTCCACTTTTCATGCTATAGTAGAGCAACCATTAGTGAAACCAATTGCGGACATTCCTTTATCACAAGTTGATTTGTTTGCTATTCCTTGTGATAAAGAAGAGTTGTGTGATAATGCTTCACTTATATTAATGCCACAACTAGTGAATGAACATGTCATTTCTAGTGTTCGTTCTTTACGTGCTGATTTTAAGCATGTTGTTCACATTGCTAATGAAGTTGAGGAACGTGAATTGCTATCTTCTTTAAGTACTTTGGGTTATATTCTGTTTGATGACTTTTGTGAGCTTAGAAATTTGAAGGAGAAATTATTTGCTAAATCTGGTTTGCCATGTCCAACTAATGCTAATTTTCATATCTTTTATGAATATAATGATAGCAGAAAATATTTGGTGCACAGAGTTTACATATGTTCGGATTTAGAACCTCCTGTAGATGTGGATAAAAATTGCAAGCTAGAGAGACATGTTATTGCTAATCATGCTACTTCGAGTTTCTCTAGTTTTGATTGAAAACAGGTTGTTTTAAATGGACTACGCGAAGAGCACCATATGGAAAAACCGAGGACGGTTTTTCGTAAAGAAGGGAAGGATGATGTGACCATGGCTACTATGGATACAACTATTGCTCACATCATATCTCAACAGGAAGATGTAAAGATCAAGTTGTCCAAGTTCTAGAATCCAATTCAGCCACCCGCTACAGTGCTGACTTCAAATGGCTGCCAAATATGCATACGAGCTCTGTGTTTGGCCCATGAGTACTTGATGAAAATCTCTTGGAGTCCTCTTTCCAATGGATCCAGCCTCATCTCCAAATTCCATCCTAGTCGGCTGCAATGACAGAAACAAGGTGCTATGTCACCTATAATGGGCCTGTGGGTTTGTAACTTTATCTGGGACCCCGGCCCAGGTGGGGCCCATGTGGGGTGCGCCCCAACCTGGTGGAGCACGACCTAGGAACCCCCTTGGTCGTCCTCCCACCCCTTTAAATAGCTAGATACCCCTTTAGAGTTTCTCGGGTTTTTTTATATTAAAGTTTTAGCCATTGCTACTTTTTCTTGTAGTTATGTGTGTCGGCTAGACCACCTAATTACTTGTCTTTGGAACCCTAACCTTATCGTGAGCTTTAATTCCTATTTGTAATTCAGATTGCTTTTATCTTGTTCTTGCTTGTTTCTTCTATTTGCTTGCAGGAACAAGGTTGATTTGCGCCGGCAAGATCAACAACCCATGGAGAGGTGTATCGATTGCTAAGGCACAACACAACAACGTCTTGTACGGTTGTAGTCGGATCATCAATGTTTCTCCCAAATCGTAGTTATCATCAACTCACCGAAAGATCGGGACAACCAGATCCCTGAGCGTATCGATTATATTTCATGGTTTATCAAGTGGTATCAGAGCAACTCAGGGTTTATCAAAGGCCGACAATCCGGCGCTTCTCTGGAACTCCGATGGAAGAATGCTGATAAGTCCGATACTCCTCCAGAAATTCTCAGAGAAAACTCCGATTATTCAGGGCACTCCTTCCAGAGCATCCCCTCACTCTCTTCCTAATCCCACATAATAATGTAAAGTCTAAGATATGAAAATAATTTGTGAGTGTGAGCTCTCCTTATGATGGATGAGAACGGCGATTACTCCTCCACAACCGTCATTGGGAATACATCAGGGACCTACACGTGGAAGGCCAGGATGGGAGGCCACAATGGCAGTTCGACCGATCCCTAAGTTTGGCTGAACTGTGGGCCCCACCTCCTGACTGCTCCTTCAGTTGGGAGGTTGACTGGTGGGCCCTTGTACCGGTGCACTGTGGTTGGCCCAATTTTAAGTCGGTTTTGCTAGTCATGTGGGCTCTCCAATCCTTGTGCTTGCATATGATTGGTCGGAGGTTCCATTTGTCGCATGGCGGATGCATTTTACCAAAACTAGTGGAAATGGTTAGTAATAAACCCTTACCACTAAGGTTGGTATTATATTTTGTATTCCTTTTTGCAAGAGTTGACAGGTAAAGTTGGTACTTAACAACCGTCAACAAAGTCGTCGAAGAGTTTTGGTGGATTGGACACCATGTGTTGAAGTCTTGTTCGGGGAATTTCGTTATCAGCGTCTGGTTCTCAGCAGAAGCCGGGACATTAGCCATTTTAGGAAGACCGTCAGTAGATTTGGTTGTTGACACCTTAGTATTTGCTGGAGAGATGGCCGTTGCAGGAATAATGTTCACCTGTTATGTCGTCATAGCCTCATTCTCAGCGTAAGCCAAGGGTGATGAGATCGGGATGGCAGTGAACACCGGGGAAACAATCGTTTTGACTTGGACATAAGTGAATGTCAGCTGGGTTGGATTTCCTAGGTCAGGACGATTGTAGAAGCCCTCATCAAAAAATCTGCTTGTTGAATCCATCTCGTCAAAACCTTGAAGCACCAAGTCACCTAATCTAGCATTTGTCGACTTGGCGACATGGAGCCCTCACACGTAGTCGACGGCTAGTGTAGTCTTCTTTCTCGGACATGAACTCGACGAGATTAGAGGTAGCCCTAGATCCCTAATGACGGCCTTTGTGGCTCCAGATTGGGTATGTCTAGGCTTGCCTCAGATTCGTCTAGATCTGTATTGGCCGATTTTCCATTGGCTTGTCCCCTCTTCTCCTAGGGGGTCTTATACTGAGCAAAGATCATCTTCCTCTCCAAGTAGAACTCGGAGAAATAGAACAGGATACGGACTAACGAGACCTTATCTTCCCTGACTAGTACTCTAACACTTCTATTCTGGAAAGATAATTTTTTTCTTTATCCGCCGTATTTCCTTTCTCAAAGATTAGTATACAATATATATTAGGCTAGATATTTTAGAGGTAAAATTGCACTAAAATTTTGCTACATGTAAAAGCTAGCTAGCTTCAAGTTCAAAGCATGCAATGTACCTGGGCATGTACTGTAGCGCTGGTACGGTACTGTAGCAGCCGACGTACTGTAGCGACGACATGACACTGTAGCTCCACCGTCATACTGTAGAAACCGCCTTATAAGCCTATATAAAGGGCAGCCCACCCCCAATGTAAATCAGATTTTGACACTTTGAAATATAGAATTCTTGTTCTAGGGTTTGTGTGTGATACTACTCCAACCCCCATAGAAACAGGAATTGATTTGAGTGTCTTGCTCCGTTGTTCTTGTGGTTTGCTTTGCTAATTGCAAGAACATGTTTACTCCACGTGAGAGAGTAAACAAAAAAGGATCGAAGCATGTGGTTGGGTGAATCGAGTGCCGCAGGTTGCCGTGACCAAGACGGTGGTTGGCGGTGTCATTCATCAGGTTGCACGGGTCCAGTTACCCTTCAATCCTACGTCGTGAAGATCGGGCCAAACTCCGTTGCCCCGTATCATACATGTTCACTGCTCCCAGTCATTTAATCTCTTTAGCTAGATGATGACTAGACTGTTGCCTTCCTGCATGTACATGGTTTACTAGTTTAAGAGATCATTCATTGTGATACTCAATCGAGTCCTTCATAAATTTTGTCCTAAAAGTCAAATATTTATGACCAGAAGGGTTCTGGTTCATAAATGGGTAAAAATCCACAAGCTCTTGAGCCCTATTTTCTATGATCTCAAGATTTATTTTAATGATACATTAGTAGTACCCAACCATGTTCCCTGCTTTCTGAGATCCATTAAGCAGCCTTACAAGATAAATCTGTTAGCCCTATACCATTGCGGCAGCACTAGATGCACTAAATGGCTGATATGGTACTGGAGTTGTCAGCAGTGGGTAAAAGTTCTGAAAATCAAGCACTATTCCAAGTCAAACTGGAGGGGTTATCTGGGAGAAATTACTTTTAAATTTAGAGAAAATATCTTAAGAAATTTCCATATGTAGGGGGTCTTATTATACAATCACATGTATTCTCTCAATTTACGTTTATAGATTGCATGAAAAAAATATCCAATAAAACTACTATCACGCAAGGTATAATATACAATTTCTACTATATTAAAAGTTTGCTATCATGCATGTATTTGTGTGATTTGTGTTGCAACGCACATGTACTTGGATATAACCAAATCATGTTCAATTAGATGCATGCCTCCACATTTTAAAGATGATGAATGCTGTATATATGTGGCCATTGTAATCTGAAAGAAATTGTGTACTTATATGCTGGAGTACATCTGTACATGTCATACTTAATATTATGTAGCACTTTTTAGTTTAAACATTTTCTCTATATTTCTAACTGCAACTTGAGGTTCTAAATTCTGAACTAGGCTCACATTTTTTAAGGTGCGATAAGTTCAGTTGTGAAAACATGTATTATAGTAAATTTAGGATTGTGATGAATCTAAATTCTCTTCCCCTTTTTAAAAAATGTGTAACACATAGTTTTGCATATATAAACTTGTTGGGTGAACTTATCGCTAAAAGTAAATTAGGTATTAGATTGATGGAAGTTTTAACGGTGGTGTAAAAACAAAGGCATTAGACTGGCTCCCTTGCTAGCAGCCTAGCAACATACTAACATGTTCTTGTTATCAAGGAAGTTCTAATCTTGTATATGTAAAACCTATGCATTCTCGGTGTCGTGAAGGATAAAACTCTTGGATGGATAAAATTCATGGAGTAATACGATAGCTTTGTTTTAAAACTCATATATCTTGCATAAATAATAAATTGCCTTTCATAGTACATGTAAGTAGTGAAAGTAACTCTCAACGGTTTCAGGAGCAGATGAACGTGCAATCTACCCATGCATTCACTATAGAGAATTATGTCTACATTAATTTACTTTTATAGAGGAATAGACTTAGTGCATTTTTTCTATAAGTATCGATGTATCATCCAACCATTTCAATTCTACATACTATGAGTTCTTGTCAATTCTACTGGTAGGCAAATTCATTCTGATTAAATTAGAGTTTTCATTTCCTGTCACTTTTGGAACATAGGAAATACGGAGGATTTGAATCCTATGTTTTTTTTGTAACTTATCTATAATTATAGTAGTTGGATAATTCGGTTAAGACACTTGCATATATGGCCTATTTAACTACCTTTGTTGACAACGCATGAGAATACCTATGGATTAGATCCAATTGAAATCTTAGGCATCCAAGTGCTGTTATCTCTATTTATAATAGTCCATCAAGCATAGCAATAATGGCCACATGCATCTCAAACATTATATATCAAACGTAAAAGAGCAATAGCTTCCTGTAACCAAATGAAGTCTTTTTGGGATGGAGGGAGTACAATTATTCACCAACATATGGCATGAAAATCTCTTAGATGCGGAAGCTTTTTCTTTATTGTCACAAAAGGTGCTCTTGCTTAGATGCGTACCAATTTCATATCTCCAATGACCCTGATAAGGTAAGCATGATTTCTTTGCCACTTGGGAAAGTAATCAGTGTGGTTTGAAGAAATAAAATGGCATGTCATTTTAACTAAAATGCGAAAACAACACTTTTAGTGTGTATAGGGAGATAGATTGAGCTAAGTTTACATCTTGTTGTACTATATCTTCATATTTTAGTTCTTTACTGCAGAGAATAGTGGCATAAGGTTCCTGGTATGAAAATTTTATGTTACTGCAAAAATAGTCAATAAAACTTGTAAGAAATGAATTATTTCCATTAAATTACTTCTCAGAAGCTATATTCCTTCTCTGTCTTGATAGCCTGTCCTTTTCACTGGGTTCACTTGTAAGAAATGAATTGCTTATTTCCATTAAATTACTTCTCAGAAGCTATATTCCTTCTCTGTCTTGCTAGACTGTCCTTTTCACTAGGTTCACTTGTAAGAAATGAACTATTCTGCCATTTAACCCATGTAAATTCTTTTGAAAGGACATTTAATCTTGGGATGCCATAATCACCTACTTTCATCTTGTTGTTTGCTTTCCAATGCCTGGTCTATTAGGACTGTCGTCAATGATTCACACTTTCCTCTTTACGGTTAACATATCTTTGTTTAAGATATTTTGTCAGACTATCTTCTTCTGCTGAAAAAAACACAAGCATCATTATTTTTTATATTCCTTTGCATGTTTATACAATGTGAAAAACTATAATCCCCAACATTTTTTTCTAATTAGTGGCTATTAGTATATTTTGTAGCCTAATATATCTGTATAGCAAAAGAAATAATCAATTTACATAAACTAACACAATTATTGACAGTAGTTGTTGAAGAATGTGATCACATGGTGTTAGCCTTTGCTTTTGCTGTGATGTCTTTTGACAGCTGTTCTGCTTTTAAATGAGCAAGTAATGTTTTCGTTCCTCAGTGAAGAGGTAGCAATTTGCTGAATTCCTATAATTGTTTTTGTTTGAATGAAAAGATGTGATATGCTTCAACTGCATAATATGTTGCATTGGCTTAAATGAAGTTATGATTTGAGTTAGAGAAATGTTATTTACCTTCATACTTGCATCAGCGTTTGAGCATATGTCTTCTAGGTCAATTAGTACTACATTCATTAGGTATAATCATTGGAAGAGTACCTAGCCGGCTAGCTAAATCTTCAAAATCGCATAAGCATGTCGTTTTGTGCAATGATGCTAGAATTTTGTGGTGATTGAATAATGTATGCATGAGGCATGTAACTATTTGCTTGAATTATTTTTTTTTGCCCGCCCTCCACCCTGCCCGCGCCTCCCCCACCATGGGTATTGGCTGCATCTCGGTTGCTTGCTCCATGTGTTCCTTGTTTTTTTTCATTTGCATCTGCAGTTGCTGGGAGAATGAAGTTCGATGCGCCGGTGAAGCAGTGGAACCAGAACCACGTAGTGAAGCCATGAGATCTCAGGGGAAATTTTAACTGCTATTCTTCCTTTTCCCATTATGGTTCATAATTCTGAGAGTATTCACCAATGTGAGCTACTGATAGTTTTGGCTGCATCCCTGTTGTTGGTCCTATTTATTTGAGCATGAGATTCACAAACAATTTTTGTTTTCTTTGTGACGAAAGATTTAGATAAAGCTTGACAGTGTCTGAAATGAAAAGTACTACTAATGTAGTCAGTTTTTCTTTGAAAGAAAAAATGATTCTTATTGTTGAAATATCCTTCCTATTTGCTCAGCGGAAAATATTTATCCAAAAGTTTCACTTTTCAGTGGTGGTACATTGTGAAGTATGTAATGATCAAAAGTTCAGAACCATGTTCATGATGTCCTTTTATTAATTAAAATACTTGTGCCATTCTGATTCTAAAAGTAGATTAATCAGTTGTAAAATCAATGCTTATTAGTAAGAAATGGCAGCTAGCTGTTGAGTGTGCATGAAAAGCAGAAAGAGTTTTGCACTAAAGATCTGTCTGCTACTAACAGACCTAAAATTTTGTATACAATGACCATGAATCCGTAATGTATCAATCCTGATTATTTTTTATAGATTCGCACTTTTCTTTACATTAACCATCAAGGTTTGTGTTTTAAGTGAATATACATTATTTTCCTTAGCGTATTTCTGGTGGCCAAATCTCAGGTTGATTGTTTGCTGCATTCAAAATTAACAATTCAATGTTCTTGATGTATTCTACTTAACCTTCGCATTTGTGGTATTGTAACTCTGAAGGTCGTAAACATGATTTTACTGAACTTCCTCGATTTAAGCAATAAAAACCAAGTGATTTAAGCAGGGTTTTTGGACATATGGTCATCCATTGAGGCTCCTACATCAATTCCAGTTTGTATGTTATTCTATCCTTTTGAATGATATTTTTCGTGCTTATGGAAGGGCTTAATGAACTGAAGTTTGTGTTGGCAGTGATCTCCGTCGGATGTCCCGTGTCTTCAGCAGGTCGTGATGATTCAACCAGCTCGCACATGAGGCAACAGCCCCCTCCAATCCACCCGATGAAAGGGTTGGCTTGCCTGGTTTGATTACTGCATGCGAATGAGGAGTATGCCATGCAGATCTAGGTGCAGGTAAGCTCCGTTTCTTGCGGTCAATTTTTTCATGCTATTTTTGTGAATGGATGGGGGATTTTTATTCATGGAGCAACAATGTTTTTATTTTCCTTTTTGTTAGGACATACAGGGATGCAGTCGTTTTCATGGCATTCCTCAAATCCAGCTTAATATTATGTGGATTTTATCTATTTTGCATACATTGTGCATGTAAAATTTTTCTTGAAAATGTATCAGCATAAGTAATTTCAAGTGTCCTAAATTAGGACATGTTTCTCTCGATAAGTAAAATATTCTCTCAAGAAGTCTGATGAGGACATCACCACCAACCATACATTAGAAACATGGCAGCATTATTTGTGGCCCAAAGAATTTGTTATACATTCTGATCATGAATCTTTGAAACATATTCGTAGTCAAGGGAAATTGAATCGTAGACATGCAAAATGGGTTGAATTTATTGAATCTTTTCCTTATGTTATTAAACACAAGAAAGGGAAGGATAATATCATTGCGGATGCATTGTCTAGGAGATATACTTTGCTGAATCAACTTGATTACAAGATCTTTGGATTAGACACACTTAAAGACCAATATGCTCATGATGCTGATTTTAAAGATGTATTGCTGCATTGTAAAGATGGAAAGTCATGGAACAAATTCATCATCAATGATGGGTTTGTGTTTAGAGCTAACAAGCTATGCATTCCAGCTAGCTCCGTTCGCTTGTTGTTGTTGCAGGAAGCGCATGGAGGTGGCTTGATGGGACATTTTGGAGCGAAGAAGACGGAGGACATTCTTGCTGGTCATTTCTTTTGGCCAAAGATGCGACGAGATGTGGAGAGATTTGTTGCTCGCTGCACAACATGTCAAAAGGCTAAGTCACGGTTAAATTCCCACGGTTTGTATATGCCTCTTCCTGTTCCTAGTGCTCCTTGGGAAGATATTTCTATGGATTTTGTGTTGGGATTGCCACGGACTAGGAAAGGCCGCGATAGTGTTTTTGTGGTTGTGGATAGATTCTCTAAAATGGCACATTTTATACCATGTCATAAAACTGATGATGCTACACATATTGCTGATTTGTTCTTTCGAGAAGTTGTTCGCTTGCATGGTGTGCCAAATACAATTGTTTCTGATCGTGACGCTAAATTTCTTAGCCATTTTTGGAGAACTTTATGGACTAAATTGGGGACTAAGCTTTTATTTTCCACCACTTGTCATCCCCAAACTGATGGTCAAACTAAAGTTGTGAATAGAACTTTATCTACTATGTTAAGGGCTGTTTTAAAGAAGAATATTAAGATGTGGGAAGATTGTTTGCCTCATATTGAGTTTGCTTATAATCGTTCACTGCATTCTACTACAAAGATGTGTCCCTTTGAGATTGTTTATGGTTTGTTACCACGCGCTCCTATTGATTTAATGCCTTTGCCAAGTTCTGAGAAGTTGAATTTTGATGCTAAGCAACGTGCTGAATTGATGCTGAAACTGCATGAAACCACTAAAGCAAACATAGAGCATATGAATGCTAAGTACAAATTTGTTGGAGATAAAGGTAGACGGGAATTGATTTTTGAACCTGGCGATTTGGTCTGGTTGCATTTGCGAAAGGATAGGTTTCCTGAATTGAGAAAATCTAAATTGATGCCTAGAGCTGATGTTTAAAGTGCTGCAACGAATTAATGAGAATGCATATAAGCTTGATCTTCCTACAGCTTTTGGGGTTAGTCCCACATTTAACGTTGCAGATTTGAAACCTTATTTGGGTGAGGAAGACGAGCTTGAGTCAAGGACGACTCAAATTCAAGAAAGGGAGGATGATGAGGACATCACCACCAACCATACATCCACACCGACACCAGTACATGCTGGTCCTATTACTCGTGCTCGTGCTCGACAACTTAATCATCAAGTGAGTTCCTTCTTGAGCTCTTATCTATCCTGTTTAGATTCTGGAGACACGTGCACTCTTGTTTTGATTAGGAATCAAGGAGAAGACCGAAAGGGAAAAGGACTCGCGTAGGCTGGATTCGGATTGCAGCACACCTCCAACTTGCGATGGTTGCCCCGGCTACATACGGAGTCGGATTGGGGTGATTCTGGACTTGTTGGAAAGCTGAACAAGTTTACTTTCATATGGATCTGGCCTTGTACTCATCTCTGTTCAGAAGCGGCGTCAACAGTACAAAAACCACCGAGTGGTCTTTTCTGTCCAGGGTGCTGCGCCACCTTAACTTAGCCCAATGGGCTTGTATCATTTAGAGTCCAATAGGGACACGTCCTAGGGTTGGAGCACGACCCAAACTCTCTTGTGGTCGTCCTCCCCACGTTATATACCCCTTAGCCGCCACCAGGAACACCCGGGTTTTGTTTAGATCAAGTTTAGCCTTCGCTACTTGCTTGTAGGCACGCGTGCTGAATTCAGCCGCCTGTCTTCTTGTCTTCGGAACCCCACTCTTGATTCAGATTGAGTTTGAGACCTTCAATTTCATCTTGCAAATTCAGTGCTTGTTTCCTCGTTCTTGCTAGTTCTTCGATTGCTTGCAGGACGGGAGCCCTAGTGGCTGGTTGTCGCGTTCCACAAGATCGGGACGGCCTTTTGGAAGTGGTGTATCGGTCGCTAAGGCGTGGTCTTGGAAGGCTGTAGTCGGGCCGTGAACGTCATCTCCATCCATCAATCGAGTTATCTCACGTCTCTCATCGAAAGATCGGCCACAAACCTTAGCGGGTTCTCGTCAAAGTCTCATATCAGAATACTTGCTAAGATATTTCTGGGTGTTTCCTTAGAAACATTTTCATTTGTAATATAGTAGTAAAATCAATCAGGGTTGTCAAATCAAGGAATAATAGTAAGATTTAGTACGGACAGTTAGCCCTCTTAAGCAGGCCATGAATTCATTTTCTTTATTTGTGCCATCCGGTGCTTAATTTCTTACCCTGATGTCTGACGAAATGGTTCCTTTTTGTAGTAGAACATCAGTGCTGATATCTGAAAGCTACAACAAGGTACCAACTTTATACCCATCTAAAATCCAGTGATTTCAGTCCGTTCTTGTACCTATTTTGTTTTTTCTCACCTTCACACTCTTATGAGATCTAAGAGCTACAACTAGGGCAGGGTTTTCACTTTCGATTTCGCTCAAAATTTCGGCTATTTTGGTAGCTCCGAAATTTCCGAATTTTTGGGATTTTTGGCACTTTATGGACCGAAATTATTTAAAATTTTAACACAATTTGGCTGATGTTGAATAAACTTTGACCAAATTCACACAAAAAAAGAGAAAAACAAAAAAGATTACCGAAAATTTCGAGCCGAAATTGCATTCACTGAACCAGGGTACCCATCTGAAATTCAGTGATTTCAGTCCGCTCTGTATATATTTTGTTTTTCTACCTTCACCTGTGTTTCAATAGAGGAGATCAAGTTTGTGCTAGAAATGACAAACACCTGTGTTTTAATTTAGCCAAAATTCCTTTTTCTTGCTTCTGTTAATGAAGATAAGAAATATATACCATGTAATCAATTGGGGATGTGGTTTAGTTTGTTGTGCTGCTAATGAATGCCATATTTAATTTTTGAAATGGTCCTTGTTTTATTGGTACATGCATGGGGAAGTGAAAAGATGACTATAATTGAAATGTATGTGCTACAAACAACACCCCATCACCATATGTGATCACTGGGAAGAATGTCTCTTGATAAATTGATCTATGAGTCTCTTGATAAATTGATCTATGAAGTTTGGTTGGTTCCAAAACAAATATATTATCACACCATTGATTTAAGTTGATCTATGAAGAACATTTCTTTCTTGATTTATTTGTGCTTCCTTTCACAAATTTTTGACCAATATGATATTATTAGGGAGGTGATAAATGCTGGCCAATTGAAAAAAATGTTGTTGTTTTCTGCATTTTGGCTCATAGCTTCATCGAACTTTTTGTTTTCAGTACATAAAACATACTGTCACTGCAACCTAATGAAACTGTTAGCAATCATCCAATTTAGCAATCTAATGGTGCTGTTAGTAATCATCCTTTCAAAGTATAATGAAAGAAATGACCATTTGCATAAACACTAGCAAACAGTTTCATTGACCATGACAATTTGTATCTTCTATTTTATAAACAAATTCGCTCTTCCGTAGCATCAGTGTGAGACGCTTGTTTCATCAGTATTGTTGCTTTATGCCAATTTTCTTAGAGCTTTATCTCTGTCACTACTATCTAATGCTTCTGTAAATCATCCAATCGTAAACTGGACCAGCAAAGCAATGATCTGTTTTCACCACCGCTAACAAATAGTGCCTATAAACGATCCTCGGCGATACATGTTTCTCTTTTTTGTTACTGTAAAGTTTTGCTTTATTTGTCACACCCTTTAATTTGATTTTCCAACCGAATCTATTTATGATTTACTGTACAGATGAAGAATGTAGCAAAATAATTGGGAGGATGGTGTTGGTATGCATTTCCCGTGATCTAGTGCACCGGCACCAGCGCCACGTGAGATCCTCACCGCTACCCCAACTTGGAAGCTTTGTGTTTTGCTTCCTAGGGTTATGCTTCACTGGCGCTGGCATCAGGTGAGATCCTCACAGCCATTGCGCCTGCACCAGCGCCGGCGTCCATGCATGGATTTTCCTTGTTTGCTCCGTGTCTCCATTGCTTGATGTGGTGCTTGCAGACAAGTAAGACATACCAATCCATGCCCACCATGTGTTTGTAGAAATGCCAGTCAAATAGAATGCATTTTCTTCTCCAAATTCCTAAGCTCTCTTTTCTCACGCACACTATGACAAATTGTAGGTTTCTTCACACATACTGATTGTCTTAGTATTACGTGACTAAGACATGCATAATTGTAGTTTTCAACCATGTGTTGGATCAGACTTGGTGGCATGAAACCATAATTCGAAGGCATAATAATAAAAAAACTTTTGAGTTTTATGATTTGTGGTACCGGCACCTGTTGAACTTGGACTGATCCTTTCTGTCACATATGTGCACCAAACGAATTCATTTTATGATGATCCTAATGACAGTAGATGGAGAAGAGAGTATGGACATGTAAAATTTGGCCCCTTTGCATGGAGCTATATATTTTCGCGCACAATTTTTTGCACTTCTACTTCACCTTGCTGTGACCTGTGGGTTGTCAGCCAATTGTGTAAGTTGGCGGTGCCACACTACTGCAATGGACACATCATCTACACCATTAACTTATTTTCCTGTCGTTCTCCCTTCGCCCTTCTGCAAGGTACTTTATTTATCGGTTACAGTTGTGAATTGTTAATTTACTTGCATACATTATATAGGAAGAGGTATGCTTGCCGACATCACTAACTTAAGTGTCTGGTCGAAGTTAGAAGACAACATGACAGGGAGAGATATGCTTCCCTCACGGTATTTGTTCATGTCGTGCCTAGAGTTTAGTTCACAACAGATATAAATAATGGAAAAACAAGGTTGACTGATCTGATTGAAGTTGGTGCTTGATTCTGATGGGATATGTTTATTGTGCTTTCCAGTTCCTAACCATTTTTAAGCAGCAATATGCTAGCATGCTGTCATTTCTACTTAACTAAAGGGTTTGATTACTATCTTGAACCACTTGCTTTCTAGCCTTAATATGCATGATCATATCTGCACTATATAATGTGTTAGTTTGACACCTCAATCATATTGTGGCCTATGAAACCTGATTTTTGGACTTATTGTGAATGACTCTTGTGGAGGTGACATATTTCACAATCTGTAATAGGTACAAATATATACTGCAAAACTTCCATAAAAGCATCTTCTCAAATTTTAATATATCTTTGTCGGTGCAAAACAATTTATATGTAATGTTACAGTATGTTTCTTCTCGGCCATCCCATGAACTTTGGTTTTTAAGTATGGCCTAACACATCCCTAGAAATTTGTTGTCCAGTTAAATTTTATTTCACTGCCTGATAAGAGAGATGTCCCTAAATTCTATCTACTGCATTACGTTGTGTAAACCACTTTATACAAGATTTTAACATTATATGTTTTCTTAATTTTAGGTGCACTTGACGTTTGGAAAAAGGTAAAGCATATTAGACAAGGAGTTGATGGACACCCAGAAAAAAAAACGAAATGCTTACACGGTTATCTGTGGAAATGAAAAATCAAATGCTATACCGATGAAAAACAGTTTCAATTATAATATGTTTTGAATAATCATGATTAAGTTCAAAATGAATTGAAGTATTCAATAGATCGAAATGAATACCTTTTTTTAGATAATGGAAGACTTATTGAACTCAACCAATTACAATTGTTCTGAGGACACTCATGCCCTCGAAATGAGTACCTTAGTTGTTGTTTGCATACAATGTATGTCTTCACGAAGGCATCCGGTACACCACTTTCTGAACAAACTTGGGCAAGAGAGCTGTCCACACCAAGATAGATAAGATATTCTTGGTATTACACAACCAAATAATGTGACCAGTCAATTAGCGCTTTTGCAATATACAAGAAAACAAACCAAACAAGTGATATTCAGCAACCAAGGGAAACTAAATGCTGACAATGCGTGCAGTTTTTATAATTCATCTTGCCACCATGATGAATTGCTTGGTAGTATTTTGTTTCCTGCTATATTTATAGCTTTCTGTATTTGGTTAATCCTTCTTTGGATTCCTATATTTGGCTGAGTTAAAGATAGCACTCTATTTTGTTGTTTTCTACTGACATATGTCTCCATTTTTATTTAGAACTTGATTTTTCTTTGTCCTGGACCTGTTGCCATATGTGATATCAAATAGAACCTCAAATCTTGCAGTTATATAGGTACCTCATCTTTTCTCTCTCTCCAGCATCTTACTGAAGTTGGATGGTGCAAATGCTTTGTTTGGTGAAGCCCACATATTTCACTGTTTTCTAGCAATCAGCTACCACCATTTTGTTTCACTTTAAAGTTGCTATGTGAGTATGTGCACATAGCCTATATTTTCATTTAATGTGAATTGGAGATAAATCCAACTTTAGTACATATACTCATGCATTAGTTCGCCTGCATCGTATTTCTGTTGAATCTGGCCTTTGGTTTATATATTGTAGAAACTATTTTGTTCCCTTTGATGTATTTTCATTGCTAAGCAGTAGTGAACTGTAAAATTCACATTTTCTAGTTGACAAAATTTTTAAATGGGTTGTTTACACATTTTCTTTGGCATGGGCAAAACTAATTTTAGACAATCTAGGCCTTTTAGAAAACTAATTTTACAAGCATACCTTTCGAAAAACTTATCCCAGGAATGAGCCCCTAGCTCGGCTCCAACCACACTGGCGCCAAGCGAAATCCACGTCAGCAGGTCGACGGCAAAATGTTTGGTGCTGAGCTCATAAACTATAAGAATTTCAACACACCTATTGAATCAAATATGTATGTGTAGCATAATGGTTGGACGCCTTTTGTTTCATGCAAGCAACCTGTGTTCGATCCTTGTTTTTTGTATTGCTTTTTTTTGTTGGCAAAGGAATAATTGTTGCATAGTAAATTATTCCTTTTAGTTGGCTGGGACTAATTGCTGCATAGTTAATTATTCTTCTTGTTCAATAGTTAATACTACCTGTCCCAAAATATAGCAACTTTTAGCTATGAATATGGACATGTCCAGATTCATAGCTAAAAGTTTTTGGGGTGGAGGTAGTAACTTTCTTAGTTAACTTCTGTTGGTCACGAGTCACAACGAGTTCGACTGCATCTTTTCTTCTTGATTGAGGTTTAGTTAGCATTTTTTTGATTAACTTTCTGTTGGTCGCGAGCTCGGTTGCCACTTAAAATAGATTCTTAGTTGAGGTTTAGTGATTAGCGGTGTGCCGGCGTCATTACATTTTGTTGGTCAGGAGCTTGGCTGCCACATAAAAAGGAGAGCACAGTGGGGGAATTGGAATAGGTCCGTCAGGGTGTAAGATATACATATCACCACTACCACTACACTACACATGCCACTGGTCCATTGGTGTATTAAAATTTTAAAACATATGAGCTCTTCGCCATACATCTTGACACCAGCCCTGCTGACGTGGATTTCGCTCGATGCCGGGGTGGTCGACTTCGAGAGGTTAGACCTCAGCGCCAATGACAGCTAGGGGTCCATTTCTGGTACTATGTTCTCAAAGAGGCTAAAATGTAAAAAAAATCCAGTTCTATTCTATTTTAATAGCCCTATCATGTTTTGTACCAATGAGATGGATTCAACTAAAGATGATGACTAGAAATCTGATTCAATCCACATTATTTAACTATTCCAAGTGCATGGAATATACTGAGAATGAATATGACCGCTTATAAGCTTTAGATTGCATTATGACATTAGTGTATGATTTTGATTTTGTCTTTGTTAAGAAATTTTCCATTGCTAAATGCTTGCCAATAGAAGCCATTCTTTGCAGTTATTGATAAATTAATTAGTATTTAATACGAAATTCACATGGTGATAAAAAGACCATGCTTTCTTCAAATAAATTGACAATAGGAAGTATTATTTTGAACCCACAAACTTTTACTAATTGACTGATATTGATACGGGGTCGCCCGATCTTCTCGACGTAGGATCAAGATACTCACGTGGAACTGATGAATCGTAGTGATCCCCCGTTGCCAATGCAAGAGTTAGCACTCTATAATTCGCCCAATCACACGTGTTGAACTTCACGACCACCAGATGAAGTTCTATCGCGCTCCCAATTCCCAGCGGAAAGGTTGAACGATCTTGATTTTTGACTAACTCTCAATTCCTTCAATGTTGTTTGGACAACAGAAAGAACAAGAGTATTTTTAATATCAAAAGTGGTTCCCTTTACAATGGGAGTCTACCCCTCAATATATAGTCTCAGCCCAAGGCTATTCAACACTAAACTCCCCATGTGGTACTATTCACGCGCACTGTAGCACGGGTACTGTTCATGGGCCGTACGGTACTGTTCACGGGCCGCAAGCACTATTTATGGGCTGATCATTGTTCATGATGTGGACTTATGCTTCCTTGGATGACGGCCACATATCCTTGATCTCCATCCATCGCTGACTCTTCAAACCTGAGCACAAGTAAAACATTGTTTTTAGGTAGTATAAAATTCTCATTAAAATTAATGACATATTCATTAAGGAGCAGGTTCACCTGAGATTGTAGTTTCTTGGCTCGTGCTCTTGTTATTGGTCCTGTTATTGAAGTCTCATTACTAGCTTTGACATTACTAGCGATGTCCTCATCATCCTCCCCTTCTTGAAAAGAAGTCGACCTCGACTCTGTACAATCTTGTCCAAAGAAGGGTGATAGATCAGCAACATTAAATGTAGAACTTACCCCATAGTCATCACCGGGAAGCTCAATCTTGTATGCATTGTCATTGATCTTAGCGAGAACTTTAAAAGGTCCATCACCACGGGGCATCAATTTGGATCTACGCTTCTGTGGAAAACGATCTTTGCGAAGGTGTACCCACACTAAATCACCTGGTTCAAACAGCATTTTCTTTCTAGATTTGTTAGCTTTGGAAGCATAAGCACGTACCTTCTTTTCAATTACCTCTTTCGTTGTGGCATGGAGCTTTTTCACAAAATCAGCACGTTTAGAAGCCTCCATATTTGCACGTTCTTGTAGTGGAAGTGGAAGTAAATCGAGGGGCGTAATTGGTTTGAATCCATACGCCACCTCGAATGGACTCAATTGAGTTGTAGAATGTACCGCTCTGTTATATGCAAATTCCACATGTGGTAGACAATCTTCCCACTCTTTCAAGTTCTTCTTTATCATGGTACGTAGCAGCGTTGAAAGTGTGCGGTTCACCACCTCCGTTTGCCCATCTGTTTGTGGGTGACAAGTCGTTGAAAACAACAGCTTTGTCCCAAGCTTGGCCCACAAAGTCTTCCAAAAGTAGCTCATGAACTTGACGTCGCGATCTGAAACAATGGTTCTTGGCATTCCATGCAATCTCACAATCTCCCTGAAAAACAAGTCAGCTACATGCGACGCATCGTCGCTCTTATGACAGGGAATAAAATGTGCCATTTTAGAGAACCTATCCACAACAACAAAGACTGAATCCCTCCCCCTCTTGGTCCTAGGCAGTCCTAACACAAAATCCATGCTAATATCTTCCCAAGGAGCGCTAGGAACAGGAAGTGGAGTATACAAACCATGTGGATTGAGTTTTGACTTCGCCTTATGGCATGTGATGCATCTTTGAACAAACCTCTCGACGTCTCGCCTCATCTTTGGCCAATAGAAGTGATCAGCCAACATCATGTAAGTCTTCTCTCTCCCAAAATGCCCCATCAATCCTCCTGCATGAGATTCCTGCAACAATAACAAACGCACCGAGGACTCCGGAACACACAGCTTATTCATGCGAAAGAGAAAACCATCATTAATATGAAACTTATCCCACCCTTTCCCATCTTTGCAATTAGAATATGGCGCTGCAAATTCATGATCGGAAGCATATAAATCTTTCAAACTTTCCAACCCTGGTACCTTTACCTCCAACTGAGTTAAAAGCACATGTTTTCTGGACAATGCATCAGCTACCACATTCTCTTTGCCTTTCTTATATTTGACAATGTATGGAAAGGTCTCAATGAATTCTACCCACTTAGCATGTCTACGATTCAATTTTGCTTGGCCCTTTAAGTATTTCAAAGATTCATGATCAGAATGTATTATGAATTCCTTAGGCCAAAGATAATGTTGCCAAGTTTCCAACACACGCACAAGAGCATATAATTCTTTATCATAAACAGGATAATTCAATTGTGCACCATGAAGTTTCTCACTGAAATATGCAACAGGTTTTCTTTCTTGCATTAAAACACCACCAATACCTATTCCACTAGCATCACATTCAATCTCAAAAGTTTTTGTGAAATCAGGTAAAGCAAGCAATGGTGCTTCAGTCAAACACTTCTTTAATTCAGCAAAAGCTGTGTCTTGTTTTTCTCCCCACTCAAAAATCATCCCCTTTTTAGTCAATTCATTTAATGGGGCAGCAATGGTGCTAAAGTCTTTCACAAATCGTCGATAAAAGCTAGCAAGCCCATGGAAGCTACGAATTTGACTAACATTCACAGGAATTGGCCAATTTCTAATAGCTTCAATTTTAGATTCATCCACTTCAATGCCATGAGCTGAAACAACATAGCCTAGAAACACAACCTTACTAGTGCAAAAAGTACACTTCTCAAGATTGGCATATAAGCATTCATTCCTAAGCACTTCTAGCACTTGTTTGATGTGTTCAACATGATCATCCAAACAGCGGCTATATATCAGAATATCATCAAAGTAAACTACCACAAATTTTCCAATGAAATGTCTCAAAACATGGTTCATTAAGCGCATGAATGTACTAGGAGCATTGGACAATCCAAAAGGCATCACTAACCATTCATACAAGCCAGATTTCGTTTTAAAAGCAGTTTTCCATTCATCACCATGTTTCATTCTTATTTGATGGTAGCCACTTCGCAAGTCAATCTTAGAAAAGATAGTAGAACCACTTAACTCATCAAGCATATCATCTAACCTAGGAATAGGATGACGATAGCGAACAGTTATGTTGTTAATAGCTCTACAGTCTATGCACATTCTCCATGTACCATCTTTCTTAGGAACAAGAATNCTTCCACGACCACCAGATGAAGTTCTATCGCGCTCCCAATTCCCAGCGGAAAGGTTGAACGATCTTGATTTTTGACTAACTCTCAATTCCTTCAATGTTGTTTGGACAACAGAAAGAACAAGAGTATTTTTAATATCAAAAGTGGTTCCTTTACAATGGGGGTCTACCCCTCAATATATAGTCTCAGCCCAAGGCTATTCAACACTAAACTCCCCATGTGGTACTATTCACGCGCACTGTAGCACGGGTACTGTTCATGGGCCGTACGGTACTGTTCACGGGCCGCAAGCACTATTTATGGGCTGATCATTGTTCATGATGTGGACTTATGCTTCCTTGGATGACGGCCACATATCCTTGATCTCCATCCATCGCTGACTCTTCAAACCTGAGCACAAGTAAAACATTGTTTTTAGGTAGTATAAAATTCTCATTAAAATTAATGACATATTCATTAAGGAGCAGGTTCACCTGAGATTGTAGTTTCTTGGCTCGTGCTCTTGTTATTGGTCCTGTTATTGAAGTCTCATTACTAGCTTTGACATTACTAGCGATGTCCTCATCATCCTCCCCTTCTTGAAAAGAAGTCGACCTCGACTCTGTACAATCTTGTCCAAAGAAGGGTGATAGATCAGCAACATTAAATGTAGAACTTACCCCATAGTCATCACCGGGAAGCTCAATCTTGTATGCATTGTCATTGATCTTAGCGAGAACTTTAAAAGGTCCATCACCACTTGTTTTGTGTCATCAATTTGTTTGATCTACGTCTTCTTCATGAAGCGTCATATGAGTTCCTACACATGACATCATCCTCACATCACACTCACGATCACGATAGGTGCACAAATTAACCACGACCACATAAATCACCTGGTTCAAACAGCATTTTCTTTCTAGATTTGTTAGCTTTGGAAGCATAAGCACGTACCTTCTTTTCAATTACCTCTTTCGTTGTGGCATGGAGCTTTTTCACAAAATCAGCACGTTTAGAAGCCTCCATATTTGCACGTTCTTGTAGTGGAAGTGGAAGTAAATCGAGGGGCGTAATTGGTTTGAATCCATACGCCACCTCGAATGGACTCAATTGAGTTGTAGAATGTACCGCTCTGTTATATGCAAATTCCACATGTGGTAGACAATCTTCCCACTCTTTTCAAGTTCTTCTTTATCATGGTACGTAGCAGCGTTGAAAGTGTGCGGTTCACCACCTCCGTTTGCCCATCTGTTTGTGGGTGACAAGTCGTTGAAAACAACAGCTTTGTCCCAAGCTTGGCCCACAAAGTCTTCCAAAAATAGCTCATGAACTTGACGTCGCGATCTGAAACAATGGTTCTTGGCATTCCATGCAATCTCACAATCTCCCTGAAAAACAAGTCAGCTACATGCGACGCATCGTCGCTCTTATGACAGGGAATAAAATGTGCCATTTTAGAGAACCTATCCACAACAACAAAGACTGAATCCCTCCCCCTCTTGGTCCTAGGCAGTCCTAACACAAAATCCATGCTAATATCTTCCCAAGGAGCGCTAGGAACAGGAAGTGGAGTATACAAACCATGTGGATTGAGTTTTGACTTCGCCTTATGGCATGTGATGCATCTTTGAACAAACCTCTCGACGTCTCGCCTCATCTTTGGCCAATAGAAGTGATCAGCCAACATCATGTAAGTCTTCTCTCTCCCAAAATGCCCCATCAATCCTCCTGCATGAGATTCCTGCAACAATAACAAACGCACCGAGGACTCCGGAACACACAGCTCATTCATGCGAAAGAGAAAACCATCATTAATATGAAACTTATCCCACCCTTTCCCATCTTTGCAATTAGAATATGGCGCTGCAAATTCATGATCGGAAGCATATAAATCTTTCAAACTTTCCAACCCTGGTACCTTTACCTCCAACTGAGTTAAAAGCACATGTTTTCTGGACAATGCATCAGCTACCACATTCTCTTTGCCTTTCTTATATTTGACAATGTATGGAAAGGTCTCAATGAATTCTACCCACTTAGCATGTCTACGATTCAATTTTGCTTGGCCCTTTAAGTATTTCAAAGATTCATGATCAGAATGTATTATGAATTCCTTAGGCCAAAGATAATGTTGCCAAGTTTCCAACACACGCACAAGAGCATATAATTCTTTATCATAAACAGGATAATTCAATTGTGCACCATGAAGTTTCTCACTGAAATATGCAACAGGTTTTCTTTCTTGCATTAAAACACCACCAATACCTATTCCACTAGCATCACATTCAATCTCAAAAGTTTTTGTGAAATCAGGTAAAGCAAGCAATGGTGCTTCAGTCAAACACTTCTTTAATTCAGCAAAAGCTGTGTCTTGTTTTTCTCCCCACTCAAAAATCATCCCCTTTTTAGTCAATTCATTTAATGGGGCAGCAATGGTGCTAAAGTCTTTCACAAATCGTCGATAAAAGCTAGCAAGCCCATGGAAGCTACGAATTTGACTAACATTCACAGGAATTGGCCAATTTCTAATAGCTTCAATTTTAGATTCATCCACTTCAATGCCATGAGCTGAAACAACATAGCCTAGAAACACAACCTTACTAGTGCAAAAAGTACACTTCTCAAGATTGGCATATAAGCATTCATTCCTAAGCACTTCTAGCACTTGTTTGATGTGTTCAACATGATCATCCAAACAGCGGCTATATATCAGAATATCATCAAAGTAAACTACCACAAATTTTCCAATGAAATGTCTCAAAACATGGTTCATTAAGCGCATGAATGTACTAGGAGCATTGGACAATCCAAAAGGCATCACTAACCATTCATACAAGCCACATTTCGTTTTAAAAGCAGTTTTCCATTCATCACCATGTTTCATTCTTATTTGATGGTAGCCACTTCGCAAGTCAATCTTAGAAAAGATAGTAGAACCACTTAACTCATCAAGCATATCATCTAACCTAGGAATAGGATGACGATAGCGAACAGTTATGTTGTTAATAGCTCTACAGTCTATGCACATTCTCCATGTACCATCTTTCTTAGGAACAAGAATAACAGGAACGGCACAAGGACTGAGACTCTCGCGTACGTACCCTTTGTCCAAAAGTGCTTGCACTTGGCGCTGAATCTCCTTTGTTTCTTCTGGATTTGTACGGTACGGCGGCCGGTTGGGCAGAGGGGCTCCCGGGACTAAGTCAATTTGATGCTCAATACCTCGAATAGGTGGTAGACCAGCGGGCACCTCCTCCGGAAACACGTCGTCATAAACCTGCAAAACTTGAGAAACAGCACTAGGAAGAGATGTTAAGTCATTAGTAGAAAGCAATGCATCCTTGTACAACAATACAAGGTGCATCAAAGATGATACGGGGTCATCTTTCATCTCTCTCAGATCAGATTTGGTGGCTATCATGACTAAGTTTTTCTCTCCCTCACTCTTGCCTTGACCTCTCGGGTTTGGTTTGTGGCTCTCACTCACTTTTTGTGGAATCACACTCTTTTGTTCTCTCCCTTTCTCACTCTCAACTTGCACTTCAATTTTTTGTACATTATCATTTACAATTTGAGAAGGAGTCAACGGTCGCAGCACCACTTGTTTGTTGTTCCACCAAAACTTATATTGATTAGTTCTTCCTTCACGAAGCACAGCACGATCATATTGCCATGGCCTTCCTAGCAGCAAGTGACATACATCCATAGGCACAACATCACACTCCACCGTATCACGATAGGTGCCAATTTCAAATTCAACATCCACGGTGTATCCCACATTCAACGAGCCTTTCTCATGCAACCACTGGATCTGATATGGATGTGGATGTTTCTTGTACTTCAAACCAAGTTTATTGCAAAGCTCCTTGCTAGCCAAATTATGACAACTCCCACCATCAATGATGACCTTGCAGAATTTGCCATCTTTACTAACTTGAGCTCTTGTGTGGAATAAATTGCAGCGCTGTTCATGGGAAGGCTTTGGTTGCACACTCAACACCGTTGGCGCACACACAAGTATAGGACCAACACCGGGATCACAATACTCTATGTCTTGCTCCTCCTCATGTGCATCATCATATGTCCCCAAATCAGCAAGGCGATCATTCTCTTCTTCACTTGCAGAATCATATTCCCCATTTTCTAATATCAACATCGTCTTGTTATTTGGGCAATCCTTTTGCATATGACCACGACCAAGGCACTTGAAGCATTGTATGCCGCTACTCTTCGCTGTAGAACCCACAGAAGTAGCACCACTAGCTGCTGGATTTGATGGCTTCCTTACACTTGGAGTGGCTTCTTCCTTCTTACTAGATGATGGGCGGAAACTTGATCCACCACTTGGAGCTGTTCTTTGGCTCATTTGTGATTTGGAACCATAACTCCCTCCACTGGACGGTGTACGGCCAGCAAAGGACGTTGATCTTGCAAACTTAGCATCCTCTTGCAATTGTCGTTCTGCCTTTGTAGCTTGATGCACTAACTCATAAAGATTGTTATAAGGCTGAAAATTGACAATTCTTTTGACTTGATGGTTCAAACCTGAGAGGAAGCGTGCCATGGTTTGCTCTTCTTGTTCTTGAACCTTGGCTCGAATCATGGCTAGCTCCATCTCCTTGTAGTACTCCTCCACAGAATGTGCTCCCTGTTTCATATTCTGCAATTTATCAAATAGATCACGCTTGTAATGACGAGGAACAAAACGGGCTCTCATTTCCCACTTCATCTCTTGCCATGTTGCAACAGGGTTTTCTTCATTCTCAGCTCTTTGAGTAATGACTTGTTCCCACCAATCCAAAGCATAACCTTCAAACTCAAGTGATGCCAACTGTATCTTTCTCTCATCCGTATAGTGATGCATACGGAATATTTTGTCAACCTTCAATTCCCAAGTGAGATACTCCTCGGGATCAGTCCCACCTGCAAACTTGGGCATGGAAAACTTGAGCTTGCCCAATCCATCATCTTCGTTGCGTGGACGACGATAATGGTCATTGTAATGCAAAGCAAAATCACCATCCTCTTCCATTGCATGAGCAGCACCACCACGCCCACCACGGCCTCCACCTAGACCCTGGCCACGCCCTCCATGGGCTCCTCCTCGTCCTCCTAGCTGCGGTGGACGCACCACATTGGCCGCCACTTGGCGTTGCGGTGCAGGAGGTACATGTGCAGCAGCTTCTCCTCCTTGAACACTCGCTTCATCGCCACCATTGCGAGCTTGTATGAGCCTAGTGAGGGCTCCAATGTCCTCCCGCAATTGCCGCACATTTTCATCAGCTTGTATCTCCATATTTTGCATATCCTTTGCAATTTGATCAGCAAAAGCATCATGTTTCTCATGGAGTTGATCGAGTCCTTGGCGTAGCTCACGTTGAAAGTGTTCACGGAGTGCTCCAAATTGATATTGCTTGACGAATGCTTGAGTTTCATTTGTCTCACCACTCTCATCATGGTGTTCTCCTCCACCTGACATGGTTAGCTATGCAAGAAACCAATAGCTATGTGGAATAATGCTTTATGGAAATCACTCAATCTCACTGTTTTCTCTCCCAAGTAAAGTTCTTACCCTTCCGAAGTGAATTAAAGCCAATAAAAACTTATACCTGGTAGAAGTGACAACAGCACAGTGATGATCAAGCGAATTTAAGAGTGTTCACTACTTGCTCAACAACGGTTATATGGTGGAGCTTGGCATGGGAGTGTTTATCCTAGCAATCTGAAATTCTTGATGTTGTAAAGTTAAGTAATAATCCAAGCTAGAATACTTTGCCTAAGTGCTGATCCAAAAGATTTAAGTGTAGTATATGAACGCACACGCAAAGATTAATGTGACTCGATGCAAACAAAGGAATGAGCTAACTAGAGGCAATCTGAAATTAAATATTAGATAGCTCGTTTTGCACCAAGTACTAGGAGAGACGCTAGCCAATTGCAATGATATGAATGTAAGGGCACGATATTGCTCAAGAGATTAAATTACACAATCTGAATTTATGGATTAAGAACTCACCCAAATTCGGCCAATGCTTTTTCTTTCTTTCTTTCTTTCTTTCTTTCTTCCACTTTTTTTTTTTTTTTTTTTTTTTTGCTCAACTTTTTTTTTTTTTCTTTCAAAGGCCAAACTAGGTTGAATTGTTCTTTTGGTTTTGCATAGGTCACAAATATTCAGCAAGGTGTAAAGTACTCAAGAGCAGCCCTAGATGCAATATTCAACAGCTAGTCTCAATTGATGAAAAGAATATCAGCAAGATTTTTTTTTTTTTTTGGATTTTTGGAGTGGACACAAAGATTAGGCTACGCAAATAAATACGAACGATCAGCACCTAAACAAAAATTCTAATGGATCAAAACCTAACAAAACTCACAAAATTAACAGATGCAAAAACTAGGGTTTGGTTAAGTTTTGTTGCAATTTTCAGTTTAATGGACTATAGGACAAAAATAAATCAATCTAAAAGTAAGGGTAAATAATCCTACCGAGTAAACCGCGCTCTGATACCAAGATGATACGGGGTCGCCCGATCTTCTCGACGTAGGATCAAGATACTCACGTGGAACTGATGAATCGTAGTGATCCCCCGTTGCCAATGCAAGAGTTAGCACTCTATAATTCGCCCAATCACACGTGTTGAACTTCACGACCACCAGATGAAGTTCTATCGCGCTCCCAATTCCCAGCGGAAAGGTTGAACGATCTTGATTTTTGACTAACTCTCAATTCCTTCAATGTTGTTTGGACAACAGAAAGAACAAGAGTATTTTTAATATCAAAAGTGGTTCCCTTTACAATGGGAGTCTACCCCTCAATATATAGTCTCAGCCCAAGGCTATTCAACACTAAACTCCCCATGTGGTACTATTCACGCGCACTGTAGCACGGGTACTGTTCATGGGCCGTACGGTACTGTTCACGGGCCGCAAGCACTATTTATGGGCTGATCATTGTTCATGATGTGGACTTATGCTTCCTTGGATGACGGCCACATATCCTTGATCTCCATCCATCGCTGACTCTTCAAACCTGAGCACAAGTAAAACATTGTTTTTAGGTAGTATAAAATTCTCATTAAAATTAATGACATATTCATTAAGGAGCAGGTTCACCTGAGATTGTAGTTTCTTGGCTCGTGCTCTTGTTATTGGTCCTGTTATTGAAGTCTCATTACTAGCTTTGACATTACTAGCGATGTCCTCATCAGATATGATATTGGACGCAAATCACAATATACCTTACCCACTGTTTCCTTTTTTCCATTTGACAGAGTTGTTATGCCACGGTAAAAGTTTCAATTCGCTCATCCATCTTATTGTCCAACAGCTCACATCCTCTTTCACCGAATCCTTGCTAATTTATTATGCTTGTAACACCTGTTTCATTCTAGTATTTGCTCTTTATGCTTGGGAATGTTGAATGTAATGTTGTTATGTTGACTAGTCCAGGATCCAGAGTGCTTGAGTCAGTTATATGTGGAAGTCATTAGTGCTGATGACAGGCGGGTGCTTTATGAGGCTCTATAGAAGTGCAGAGTGTGGTAAATTAGAGGGAAAATGTCATTACGTCAGTCATGGCATTTTAGTATAGCAGGTATTTACTACAGTCATTAATCATCTCAATAACTATTTTTTCCTTCCTGCAATCTTATTATTGTAACATAATGTCAAAATGTGTATTATTATTATTTTCCATGTAGTAATAAATGGTGCTTTCCTAGCTTTGTATGTGTCATTCCTGAAAAAAAAACCTTTGTGTCGTTGGAGTGATGAACACCGGATAAATGGGTTTGTGTGGTTTTGATCTCTCCTGGATCAGACCAGCAAACACTTGATGAGACAACCTTTTCGGTAAGGAATTTTGGGTTATTGTGCATACGTTTTTGTTTGTGCACTGCTAAACTGTTTATATACACACAGAATCTCCTAACCATTGGATTTTGCTAACTCATGGACAATTTGAAAAGTGCATCTAGATTCGAATCTACTAATCCCTTAATTTGTACACAAACTATACATGTTTAGTGCAGTCTTATGGATAGATTGGAATTGCACAATTCTTTTACTGCATAGATATATCACTATTCTATGTCACTTATTGTTACTGTACGAGAAAAGGAACTTAAAACAACAACAAAGTATACCCACAAGGAACTGCATTACCTGTATAATTCATTGATCCGGTCAATATCTTTGTCGTTGTGCTGACGAACGTAAATTTGAGGTGGATTGTTTTTTTGATTTTGATTAGTTTGTCAGCCCATAGAGTGAGATGCACATACTCATGAAAAATTGATGTAATTTTGGTTCTTATGTTGAGATGCATTTTGAGAGGCCGATTGATCCAATGTTTGTTTGTTTATCGTTGCTATGAGAAGTTCATTTCAGTGCTGGATGTGATTCTTTTTTAGTTTATATTGCTTTGTCCAAGACTACAACTAATCCTGCATTTGGGTGGCAATCCTTCTCAATAACAGAAGTAGCTGTGCTTTTGTTGAAGAATATGATCAAAGGATGGGTTGCTTTTGCTGTCATGTCTTTTGATTGCTGTTGTACTTCTAAATGAGCAAGTAATATTTTTGTTGCTCTGTGGAGAGGTAACAGTTTGCTGATTTCCTAAATGTGTTTTTGGCTGAATGATTATATGTGATATGCTTCAGCTGGTTATATGCTGTATTGGCTTAAATGAATTTTGTGATTTTATTTAGAGAAAAGTTATTTGCCTTGATGCCTGCATCAGCATTTGATACATGCAGAGGAAAGTGCTCTTAGTTTTAGAATTTTTTTCCCTTCATGTTTTTCTTTGTTTGGTTGTGGTGAGTTACTATATGCAGAAGCACATGTCTTCTGGGTCAGTTAGTAGCTGTATCCATTAGGCAAAGAGTACTGGAACTTTAACATTTTAGATCTTTTTGAAAACTTATTTTACAAATAGACCCCTAGAAAAACTTATTCCAGGAATAGACCCTTTTCGTGGTGCCAATGTCATTGGTGCCGCCCCCTTTACATCAGTGACTTAGCTTCCACGGGGGAGTGATGGGGACGGTGCCAATGTCATTAGCGCCGTCATGTTGGACCACGACGCCACTGATGTTGGTACCACGAAAGTGGTCCATTCAAAAATTAATGTGTGTGATGTCCTTAGTGATGAAGGTGATTAGCATGCACAAACAAATAGTGCATTGAATCAACTCCAGATGTGAAACAGGTCACAATTTCTCTCTTTTGTGAAATAAGTGACTGTTGGGAGTTCAGATGTATAATCATTGGTTCTGTTGTGAGATCAGTAATGATGTTATACTAATCCTATTTTTATCAGATGTAATGCAAGGTACCATTAGACATTAGCTTCGGGGTTTATTTGATTAGGCTTTTCTCTCTCCAATTTGTCTTAAAAAAATCTTGTTTTGTCTGTAGTCTAGAACTGAATGAAACATTTTGTTTTTGCTTCTTGTTAGCGTGGCACCCATGCCACCTCATCCACACCAAGACTGCCACTGGCATGTCACCAAGACCTGTGCCACCGGTGTTCCACAGGAGATTACCATTGACTTTGATATGCTGCCATAATACAAGATGTCGCAGCCTCATCCTCGATAAGACCCCGTCACCTCATCCTTCTAGATTTGTGTTCTTCCTCTTGTTTGTTCAGTTTTGGTTTTGCAATACAATGCTAACAAATTTACTGGTTGTCAAAACAACAGAGATCAGACCTGGTCACCTGGAGATGCTTTTTAAGTTAAGAGCTGTCTGTATTTTTTTTAAAAGGAATCTATATTTTTTTCCTTTACAATTGTTAAGAGCCATCTGAAATACACCTCTTATTCTCCCTACATTTTTGTAATATTTTATATCCACTGAGTTCATCATATCCTCCATGTAAATTTAAGATGCTGATAGTTTGCTTATGTTGTTTGTTTTTCCACAGTTCCAAGGCCAGTCCTTTGGGCTTTTCAGTACACGGGAAGTGAGATTTGTCCTTCCGCTCACCTTTGAAGTAGAAGGTTCCATTTGTTTTTACTTCATATGTGTTGGTTCGATTTTTCAAAGGATTGTAAAATTGATATGTATAGGGCACTGGTATAAAAAACAAGTTTATAGATTGCGCCCAAAAAATGGCTAATAAAATTTAGTAAAGGTACATGAATAATCATGATTAAGTTCAAAATGAATTGAAGTATTCAATAGATCGAAATGAATACCTTTTTTTGTTCATATTCCAAAAAATGGAAGACTTATTGAACTCAACCAATTACAATTGTTCTGAGGACACTCATGGCCTCGAAATGAGTACCTTAGTTGTTGTTTGCATACAATGTATGTCTTCACGAAGGCATCCGGTACACCACTTTCTGAACAAACTTGGGCAAGAGTGCTGTCCACACCAAGATAGATAAGATATTCTTGGCATTACACAACCAAATAATGTGACCAGTCAATTAGCGCTTTTGCAATATACAAGAAAACAAACCAAACAAGTGATATTCAGCAACCAAGGGAAACTGAATGCTGACAATGCGTGCAGTTTTTATAATTCATCTTGCCACCATGATCAATTGCATGGTAGTATTTTGTTTCCTGCTATATACATTGCTGTGGCCAAACTCTTCCCACGTGGTATTATCCCGGTGGGCTTATAGTTAGTAGAATCCTCTCTTTCTAGTTCTTTTGAGGTACCTTTATGCTCTGATTGTTGGCAGTGTATAGTCAATATATTTTTACTTGCTGATTCCAAAGTATGGAAATTCTCATGAGTTTTTAGAACTATCTCCACAGTGGGACACTTAAGGATATGAATTTACTTGATAAAGTGTTAATGGCATTAGTAGATAATGGGAATTTACTTGATAGACAACCGTGTGCTTATGCAGATAAATTATACTATGTTTTTTTACTTATACTTTCATCACATGGATTAAACACCGTATCTTGACCCTATGATGGCTTATACACATGATATAATGGTATTATTTGCTGCAAGTATAGTGCTATGAAATAAATCATCTTTGAGACTTCTATGTAGCATTGGGCCTCCTAATTTTGGTGTACATAATTTCATTATTATTTATAGATAATGAGCAGCCAACTTAATTGTTTTTAGATAGGAGTAACAATCAAGTCAGACTTTTTTTTTTAATTTTTCAACCTATTTTTTATACAAAACAGACTTAAACATAAATCGATTTATGTGGCTAGATGTAGGTTTTGGAGGGTTTTGCGTCTTGGGGTCCTTGCAAGTAGCCCACGATATTAAAACTAGATTAGATAATATGTCCAATCTGTTGAACAGTAGTTATATCTTTCAGATGGGTTTTAAAAGTACTCCACAATGTTAAATATAGATTAGATATACAATCTACGGTGATAATAATACAATATATTAGATAAAGTACAAGGGGGAGGGCTGAAGAACACCCAACTCCCCTTAACACATTCAAAGTCTCAAACCTTAATTACAAGAAAACAACAATTCTGTTCAGTTATCTCTGTACTCTCTTGAAAAAGTAATTATGCTACATGAAATAGTTCTATTTTCCAAAGACTATTCCTTACGTTTAGTTATTTTAATTTATGCATACAAATGATATTCCCTAGTCCCAAAATATAACAAGTTTTAGCCTTCGACAAGGGTATTAAGGACTTGGTTGCTTCCTCGGGATGGGTGTGGTATAGGCCTGGACTAATTTGAACTCTATAATTTGTTATATATTGGGATGGAGGGAGTATTTTGATTTATGGATTTCGCACATTCTATTTGTAATTCCTACTGCACTTCTAATAACTATAGATTTTTTCTTTGGCCTACCTCAGTATCATCATCATTAGGCATAACATTCAGCAATGACAACTCTAATTGACATTTTATTAGGCGTAACATTACAAAATTGTGGCCGTGACAGTTAGAATTCTGCTACATTGTCTTCTGCTGAATCTGCATTTTCTCATGAATTGCTCAAGTAAAAAAATGTGATTATATGGTATGCCACATACTCACTGCTTACAAGTTATATCAAACATGTTTCTCATGTTTTCAATGAAGGAACCATGAAGTTACTATATCCTGCATTCTCTAGAAGGTTTCTAGAGGCTTGGTCATATTTGCAAATCACAAGGTTGTTTTCAACCGGTTTTGGCACTTACTACAAAATGGATGCTATGGGTCCAAGCAAGCCTCATACCGACCGTTGATTCAGTTTATGAAGTCTGTACCATCTAAAGCTGTCAGTACAGTGCAATTTTTCTGACTTCTTATATAATCTCTGGGCTAGAAGAAACCATAGGCAATTATTGGCTGCTGTCAGTTTGGCTATCTTTACTGTTTTTAAACAGAGTTTTTTGTGGCTTCCAAAAGTTGTATCGAGGTACTATTTTTCTTTACTACTTAGTTTCATTTACTTTGTAACTTCTGAAGTTTTTGCATACTTTTCCCAGACATTCTATAAGTCATTATGACTTTTCTCCTAATTTAAGTTTGATAAGATTTATAGAAAAATTTGGCAACATTTGTTCATCAAATTAGTTTCATTAAATATACAATATATTTTAATAAATTGTTTTGTATTGAAAATGTTGCTCAATTTCTAAAAACTTGGTCAAACTTAAAGAAGTTTGACTAGAAAAAAGGTTTGCAATAGGTAAGGTTTTCAATAAACTTGGTGTCAACTTTCGAATAGGCAAGATTTGCACATGTGATGTTGCCTACTGAACCAGGGCACTTGAAGGTTATAGGAGCACAATCATTGTCATCAAGCATTGAGATGGTAGCTTATTTGTCCTGACAATGCTAGAGGAAGATTATTTATTTCCTTCTATTCAGAACATGATTTGAAATGTTATAAAGAAGATATTGATATCGGGTCTTCTGCATGCAACAGTTCAGATGATCATTTGGATGAGAAAATGCATTTGAAGGCTAACCTTGCATAGAGTACAAATACATTTTGGCAAAACTTAAGCCCATCCTTATGGAGTGACCTTCATCCAGCACCTTGAATAGTTTGTTAAATATTTTAGCTGTCTGTCAGGTGGGTGGTGGACATGTTGAAGCACATATAATAGCAATGTTTTTTTTAATCTTCTTTTATCTGAGGGAGAATATTGGCCACTCTGGGTGAAGCTATCTTGACAGAATGAGAGTGCACCAGTGAAAATCCAATTTGAGCCAGTTATTACAGATGAAACTGTAAGAATGTGTCTCTGTTTTCCGTTCAAGGTAGTTAAACTATTTCTTTGTCTTCTACAGTGTAATACAGATACTGCAGTTCAAATTTAATATGGTATACCTGCGGACATGCACGTGTGCCATATCTATTTTGAAATTTATGAAAGCTTAGTGCCTGACAAAGAAATATATAGTTTATGGCAGTTAGGTTATTTTCTTTTGAAACACCACCAATTTGTTGCTTTTGTTGACAAACTTGTTAGGTGCTCCAGGAAACACGTGTTACAACACGTCACAATCAATTGGTACTACTTCAACTGTTCCTTCATTCTCTAGAGCATGGGTTGCTACTGAGATTCTTTGCACTTGGGAATGGAAAGGGGAGAGTATATTTGGCAGAGTCTTACCTTCTCTGATTCAGCACTCGAACATGGAATCATTTGTGGAGCTCAGCATATTGTCCTTATTGCTTGACACATTGTTGGAAGGAGCTTTTCATGGGTGTTACCAGAGGGTACTGTTCAATGCTTGACACATTTCTGACAATGAGATGGGAAAAAAATTGAAGATCATTTTCTACAAGCTCTTCTGGCTTTGCTGTTTAGTACCAATATCAATGGTTGTATTTGGAGAGAATATGGCGTACTTTTATTTTTTAGAAACAATTATCTTTTTATTGGTTCAACAGTAAATAGAAAATGTGTAAAGGCTCTTCCTTTTGTCGTGATCATCAAACCGTTGTCAGGAAAATTAAAATTGAATGAAGCTTCTTGTTACGCTGATTTTGGGGAAAAGCATATTGAGTTGGCTTGATGTAGCCATCTTTTGCCTATCATCTAGTACAACAAGGTAAGCTGCACCAAAACATTTTTTGATCGTACTAGTACAACGCTGCATTCATATGATCTGTTATTTTTGGCAGATATTGTTGATTCCCATTGTCAATAATGGTTGAACTATTGGTGGGGTGGGTGTGAGACTGACAGCAGTTGTATATGGTTTTGGCTGTTTTGGACAAATCATAGGAAAATGATTGTAGCAACCTCTGCTTGGAGAAGCTTAAATTAGTGGTTAGCACTATAGATGAGTTAATGTTAAGCTTTGGTGAATCCGCTTTGGTTACATTGCACCTCAACTGAGTTGAATCTGCTTTGGATAACCAAGAAACAGAAACTTCCTGAGTTTGCAGATTATTAATTCAGGGGATTATGCTGAGAGAAATAACAAGATGATGGAATCATTTGTTCTTGGCCTCTGGCGTTTTAGAGGCAATTGCAAAGTCTTGTTGTGAAGAGGCTTCATTCATCATAGCTTCATGTCGCATTGCTTATATGAATTTTTGGGAACTTGTGGCATCATTGTTATTTATGCTTCACCATAGACTGGAAGATGTGCACTGGAGTTGATGGAACTGTGGGGGCTTGCGAAGGGCTCAGTCAGTGGGCTATATTCTTAGTTCTCTTCACAGCCAATCCACAGTTTGCTGCTTACTCTCTACTTCTTTCTGAACCCCTCTCTCAATTTTCACTAGTAAAGAAGTGTTCTCCAGGATTAATTAGAACACTGACTCAGGAATTAATCTGACATGTGCCATAAGTATTGAATTGATGACAGATTCAGAGAAGTTCTGAGAGAAGAACTCTCATCTTTAATTGAGATGTCTACTTCTGAATTTCTTCAGACTGATCTTTTAGCAGGTATGTTTTCTCTCACTTGGATGATGCCTTCATTGCCTAGTCATTGTTGTTGTCCCACCTGCAATTGGCACCTCCAGCTTCTATTACTAGGGAAAAGGTATATACAAGATAAGATCAGCCCATGCATATTGGATTGCATTTTCCAGCATATTCCTTTAAAGACTGGTGCACCTTGTGGGAAGAAAATAGATACTGAACTCAGCCTGAAGCAGAGGTTGTTGTGATATCTTCTAAGAATGCCATACGTACATGTTCACAGCTCCCATTCATTGAATCTCGTTGGCTAAATGATGACTAGACTGTTGCCTTCCTGCACATACATGGTTTACTAGTTTAAGAGATTGTTCATTGTGATACTCAATCGAGTCCTTCACTAGGGCATGGTGCAGTCTCTTCACTAGAGCAATCTCTTCTACCTGATTAATTTTCTTAGGTATGGCACTTTCATTTTTATTAAATATGCTTATTTACTTTGTTTTCCAGTTCACAGCCCTTCTAAACCCTAAACCCTAAACCCTAGGGGCCAACTTTAGACCATGTGTTATAACAATTTATTTCAATGTGAAAAAAATGTTAATCAAATTTTTTAGCCAACCCTTGGACCTGCTTTGGGTGAGTATCATTTCTCTGTGAAGAAATACTCCCAGCATAAATATATTTTTGAAGTTTAGGAAAATATTCGGTCAAACTTTTTAAAACTATTAATTTTATATTAGAATAAGCTTACGATTTATTAAGCTTATTTTCCTTGATCTCA
Source organism: Oryza officinalis (assembly GCA_008326285.1). NCBI lineage: Eukaryota > Viridiplantae > Streptophyta > Magnoliopsida > Poales > Poaceae > Oryza > Oryza officinalis. The sequence goes on from BDMV01000005.1 coordinate 17,287,364, forward strand.
AGATTTATTATAATGATACATTAGTATCACCCAGTCATGTTCCCTACTTTATGAGATCCATTAGGCAGCCCTTACAAAATAATTTGTTAGCCGTATACCATTGCGGCAACACCGGATGCACTAAGCGACTGATATGGTAGTGGAGTCGTCAGCAGTGGGTAAAAGTTCTGAAAATCAAGCACTATGCCAAGTCAAACTGGAGGGGGTATCAGTGGAAATTACTTTGAAATTTAAAAAAAACGAGATTTGGAGGGAGAGACGTCCCTCCAAACATTTTTTAAGAAGAAATTGTGAGCGTGTTGGGGATTGAACATGGGACCTTGGGGTTGAAACCACACACCCCTTGCCACTGCACTATCAAGTGCATCTCATTACTTCGAAATTTAGAAGATCTTAAAATTTTCCATATGTAGGGGGTGTTATTATAGAACCACATGTATTCTTTCAATCTAAGTTTTTAGATTGCGTGCAAAATGTGTCTAATAAAATTACTATCATATCATGCAAGGTATATTATACGATTTCTACTATTTTAATAGTTTGCTACCATGCATGTATTTGTGTGATTTGTGTTGCAACACACGTGTACTTGGATATAACCAGTCACCAGTGCATGTTCAATTAGATGCTTGCCTCCACATTTTAAAGATCATGAATGTTGTATACATGTGGTCATCGCAATCTGAAAGAAACTGTGTACTTATATGCTGAAGTACATCTGTACATGGCACACTTAATATTATATAGCACCTTTTATTCTAAACATTTCATCTTTAGTTCTAACTGTAGCTTGAGGTTCTAAATTCTGAACTAGGCTCACATTTTTTAAAGTGTGATAAGTTCAGTTATGAAAACATTTGTTACAGTAAATTTAGGATTGTTGTGATGAATCTATATTTTGTCCCTTTTTTAAAAATGCGTAACACACTGTTTTCCATATATAAACTTTTTTGGTGATGAATTTGTATTATTTGCTTTGTTATATTCTTTTCAGACATAAAATAAAAGAGTAAAATGCATGGAGGGTCATCCAACTTATTTAGATGTGCCATATAGGTCACTTCACTTTCAAATGCACATATGGGTCACTAATGTGAGTTAAGTGAGTCATTTAGCCATCTAATTATCCACATGAGCACACTTTATATACATAGCATGCCACCTGGGATTGAAAAAATTGTTTGGACATCCGCAGCCGTTGCACACCCCAGCCGCTGCCTCCTAGGATTTCACCTTCGTCGTTTGTTTATGTTCATAGCTTGTTGCGCCGCCACCTAGGATTTCACCTTCGCTGGTGTTTATATTCATACCTTGTCGTCATACCCGCCACTGCTGCCGGGTTTGATGACAAGCAAGAGAGAGGACTGAGAACTAGAAAAACTCATCAAAACAGGCATAAATGGGATGATTTGGTTCTCCTAACTTCGTGTATTTTCAAGTGCTAGTGATATGGGAAAGGAAAAAATACACATGCGTTTACTGCACATGTTTTAAAGCAATTTTTTCAATCATAGCATGCCATGTGTACAAGGTATGCTTAGGAAAGTAATCATTGTGGTTTGAAGAAATAAAACGGCATGTCAGTTTTAATCTAAAATGCGAAAACAACACTTTTGGTTTGTATTCGTTTTGATGTAGGGAAATAGGTTGGAAAGTAATCATTGTGGTTTGAAGAAATAAAATGGCATGTCATTTTTAATCTAAAATGCGAAAACAACACTTTTGGTTTGTATTCGCTTTGCTGTAGGGAAATAGGTTGAGCTAAGTTTACATCTTGTACACTATATCGATTTCAGTTCTTCACTGCAGAGAATAGTGGCATAAGGTTCCTGGTATGAAAATTTTCTGTAAATGCAAAAATAGTCAATAAAACCTATATATTGTCTGTGTTGTTGATTTCCATTAAATCACTTCTCAGAAACTATATTCCTTCTCTGTCTTGCTAGCTTGTCCTTTTCACTGGGTTCACTTGTAAGAAATAAAATTATTCTGCCATTCAACCCATGTAAATTCTTGTGAAATGACATTTAATCTTGGGATCCCATAATCATCTTTTAAGAAAGTCGGCAATGATTCACACTTTCCTCTTTACGGTTAACATAACTTTGTTTAAGAGATTTTGTCAGACTCCTTTTCCGCTGAAAAAGCACAAGCAACATTATTTTTTATATTCCTTTGCATGTTTATACAATATAAAAAATTGTAATCCCCAACCAATTTTTTCATACAGATAACAAGCGCCAATATTTTTTATCTAATTAGTGGCTATCAGTACATTTTGTAGCCTAATATATCTGTATAGCAAAAGCAAAAATCAGTTAAATAAACTAACACAATTGTTAATAGTATTTGTTCTTTTGTTGAAGAATGTGATCAAACGGTCGGTTAGCCTTTGCTTTTGTCATGATGCCTTTTGACTACTGTTGTGCTTTTAAATGAGTAAGTAATGTTTTTGTTGTTGTGTAGAGAGGTAGCAATTTGCTAAATTCCTATATTTGTATTTTGGGATCTGATATGCTTCAACTACTTATATGTTGTGTTGGCTTAAATGAAGTTGTGGTTTTAGTTAGGGAAATGTGATTTGCCTTCATACTTGCATCAGCATCTAAGCACATGTCTTCTGGGTCAATTAGTACAGCATCCATTAGGCATAATCATTGAAAGGGTACCAAGCCGGCTAGCTAAATCTACAAAATTCCATAAGCATGTCGTTTTGTGCAGTGGTGCTAGAATTTTGTGGTGATTAGTATACATGAGGCGTGTATTTATTTGCTTGAATATCATTTCTTTTGTTTTGTTTCTAGCTATGCAATTATTGTACGAATGCAAGTGTGGAATCCCTTTGAAATCTTCCAACACATTAACCCATACGTATATTTGCAATGCTTCTTTTAAGGTGATATGCCAATATTTACCGTACGTTGAATATGCGTTCAACATTTTGAATTCATATACAAAACTAATTGTATATCGTCCTAGTTGTTGCGTCTGTATTCTGCTTGCTTAGAAGTATTTGGTTTGCTTATCCAAGTGATTCCATATTGATCAGAGTTTGTAACATAAACAGTTTCTGGAGTGGACTCTCAAGTAGTTAAAGATAGCACTCTCATGTATTTTGTTGTTTTCTACTGACATATGGTTCTTGTTTTATTTAGAACTTAATTTTTCTTTCTGTTGGACCTGTTGCCCTATGTGATGTATAAATATCAAATGTAACCTCAAATCTTGCGGTCATATAGGTACGTCTCCTCTCTCTCTCTCTCTCTCTCTCTCTCTCTCTCTCTCTCTCCCCAACATCTTACGGTAGTTGGATGGTGCAAATGCTATGGTGGAGCCCACATATTTCACTGTTTTCTAGCACATAGCCTCTATTTCACTGTTTGCCTGCATTGTATTTCTGTTGAATCTGGTCTTTGGTATAAAGATTCTTGTTAGTTGAGGTTAATTAAGTGATTAGTGGCATCATTACATTCTTGTTAGTTGAGGTCAGGAGCTTGGCTGCCACTTAAAAAAAGAGAGCACAGCGGGGAATCGAACTTGGTCTGTCAGGATGCAAGACATACTTATCACCGCTACCATTACACTACACATGCCACTGATCCATTCATGTTTTAAAATTTTAAGACAAGAGCTCCTCGCCATACACCTTGACATGGCGTCAAGACGTTAGACCTTGGCGCTATGGAGAGGTAGCAGTTTGTTGAATTCCTAATCTTGTTTTTGGTTGATTGGTTTGATGTAATATGCCTCAATTGGTTTCATGCAATATTGGTTTAAATGAAGTTGTAATTTTAATCAAAGAAACGTGATTTCCTTCAACATTTGATTCATGCAGAGGGAAGTGCTCCCCGTGTCAGATTTTTTTCCCTAATGATTTCTTTGTTTTGGTTGTGGTCAGTTGCTGCATGCAGAAACACGTCTTCTGCCTAGGTGAGGTAATATTATTGCATCATTAGGTATAAGCATTAAAAGAGTAGTAGTCGGCTGGCTGAATTTAGAAATTCGCATAATTGTCTCATTTTGTGCTATGGTGCTGGAATTCTGTGATGCTTGAATCATGTATGCATGATGGCTTGTACATTTGTGCCTAAATTTCATTGTTTGCTGATTTCTAGTTATGTAGTAATTTCATTGTTTGTATGAAAACTTCCAACACATTAATCCATGTGTATGTTTGCAATGCTTGTTTTAAGTTGATAAGGCAATATTTACCATACGGAGAATATATGCTCAACATTTTGAACTTCATATAGACGCAAAATTAATCCTATATGGCTTTGTCATCCTAGTTATGTTTTTCTTCTGCTTGTTCAGAAGTGTTTGGTTTGCTGATCCAGTGGTTCCATATTGATTAGAGTTGGTAACATTAGTAGTTTCTAAACTGAAATCTCAAATAGCTTCCTTTCTGCTTTCGTTTACCCTTTTTTAGATTCCTAAATTTGGTTGAGGTAATGACATATGTTTATAGTTCTATTTATATTTAGAACTTGATTTTTCATTCAAGGTTGCTAGTATGATGTAGCAGTATAGATGCAACATCAAATCTTATGATCATACACTAACACAAAAATACACATCCCTGACATGCCACAATGGTGGTTTGCTTTGAACCATAACTTATAATACTATCAGTGGCGGATTGTGGGTAGATTCCCTACTCATAATGTGGCACTGATGGCAGAAAACCCCTTGTACAAAAAAGGAAATATTTAACATAAAAATACATCTAACACCATATTGATCAAAGTTGGTAACATTGTGTTCGGTGGTTCTACTATTCCAGGACATGACATAGAGTTTTTATTTTTCTCGAACAGGAAGGATAGTTGTGTATCATTATATATCAAGAAGAAAGGTTAGAAAACCCCGAGTACACGCACACCCTCATACCCTTGAAGAAATGGTAGAAAACCCTGAGCACAACCACACCCTCGTACCCTTAACTATTAGTGTACATGCACACCCATAACAAAAGAACCTAACAAATGAGCTCTAGGGTAGTCAAGAAGGAAAACCCTCGAGCCTCACCCAAACACCAAAGCTGCCCCTCTTCCTTAGCAAGAAGTAGGGCACCTTCCAAATTTGGGACAACACAAAGGTTTTTATGCTCCTGAATCATCTAGGAACTAAGAGTGATGACTTGTGGTAATGTTTGTATTTCAAACTGCATGGTTTTAACTTTTTATTAGAACGGCTAAATTCTATCTGTATATGTTGCTTCTGCTTCCATCGTTTAAATAGAACTACACGTATGTTTGCTTTGCTTTTTCAGTAATGGACATGGCAGGTATTCCGTTCCTATTATAGTTCCTTGCACCATTTTCTCTGCCCAATTCCTTGTGTTTGCAGTGGATGCTTCATTTTTTATAGGGCCAATTTAACTATTTTGCTAGTTGTATACTTGTGATATTAGTTTCCCATACAGGGGGATGATCTTGTTGATCTATCATGATTCATGCACACAGCCATAGATTCATTGGTGTGAAATTCTTGTGGGTTTTCTTAATGAAACTCTTCATGCTTTCAAATACTAAGTTTTCTATTCATTTTGGGGCCAGAGGCTTGCATCTGTATATATCAATACGCCTGTGGTATATCAATCTAAATTTGTTGGTTTGATTTATTGTTTGGAATTTTGGATAATCAAGTACTCTTTTTCTTGCCAGATTTACACTCTCCTAATTAGGTTTGGTTTTTTTTATTGCATACTAAGATGTGATTTTATTGGTGTTGGGTGTTTGGGTCTAAAGAGCAATAAGGCCTTGCCAGATTGATGAGACAATGGGAGTAAGCGAGTAATTGTAATTGTGAGGCTTTGGTATCTATTTGGGATTGTGTTATTAATGTGCTAGGAATTATATTTGGCAAGGAAATAGTGTTTGGAAATGATAATTGCAGCATGATTGATTAAAATTTCCCCCAAAGTCCTACATTCTACTTGCTATTAAGTTTTGCCATGGTGTGATGGAATGTTTTTTAGGGAAAATTAACTATTTGCCACTCAACAGAGGTGGCTTGAACGTTTGTGCGTAATAGATGAATTATTTGCTATCTAATATAGTTGACTGCTACTAATAGAATGCCACTTTAGCCATCTAATAGTTGAGGGTTCAGAACACGCGGCCCTATTTGGCAAGGGAATAGTGTTTGGAAATGATAATTGCAGCCCTGTGTCACATGGGTCTACCCCCCAGCACACAACAGGTCACCCTTAGGCGGAGCAGAAGCTGTGATCTTGTTGCTACCATTATTTTTTTCTTTATGGGTATGATCCTTGATTTGTTTTAGAATTGGGGAATAGACCATTGAAATTTTCATAATTTCAAGGTTCTTTGGCCACTGACGTTTTATGTTGTGCATTTTTGTTTTCTGTGAGAGATGATTACTTCTTGGTCTATGGCTTGTACTGATTTAGTAGTTGTATTGATTTGTCTGTAGAGAGTTCAATTTGGATAGACATTGATTTACCATGAGGCTATGGTATAGGACATCTGTGATTTTTCTCTGTTGTATCTTCACATCTATGCAATTTTTGCATGATTTGAACTTTAGGTTTGATTAGATTATAGAGGAGAGAGTTCATATTGATGTGAGGCACTGAGGCCTATTGGCTGCAACCACCGATTTTTATGTAGCCCCTGAGCTGTTCTATGCGTGCTTTTCCATCAAGTTGATTTTCTGCTATATTACTCGCTATCATTTGGGCTTGTCAATGGCTCTATGCTCTATAATAATACAGTGTTGGTTTTTAAGCATGGTAATCACCTAATATTTCATATGAGATCCATGTTTATTTTCCTTTTGATGGTATCTTAAGGATGATCACAACAATGGAATTGAACATTTGTAATAGCAAACTGTATCTGAAGTGCCTGATTTAAAGAAACCAGCTTTTATAGTTGAGCATTGTAATTTGTTACTCCTATGTTCACTCTAATTTGACAATTAAAAGTACATTTTTTTTGGTATTGTGATGTATAGTTTCTAGCGGGGGAGGGACGGAGGGAGATAATAACCAGTACATATCAAAGAATGTATATGCCGAATTAATTTCTAGATATTCTTGACAAATTAAGCTATAATGAGCCCTGTTATCTCAAGATCTGCAAGATAAAATGACTCATTAGCTTTATTGTTTTTGTTAAGCTATATTGTGCTCGTAAAGACAAGCGTCTTTCAGCACTTTGTGTCACTACGAATCACCTTTCCCTTTTTTAATTTGTGATATGTCTCCCTTTCTTTTTCACTAAGGATAATACTGAGTAATATCTTGTTGCTCTCAACAATTCTATCACGGTGATTATTTTTCCTGTAGTGCGTTGATTCTATTTTGTCCCTTTATTTGGTGTGTTAGTTTATATTTCTTTACTATTTCAATTAACTGTCATTTACTGTTATTCTGTTGGTTTAGTTTTTATTAGCTGATTTTATTGTCTGTGTTCATGTATTGGTATTCATTTCTGGCACTTCAGTTCCTCTCTGTTCTTTTTTGGGTGTAGCAGAGTCTAATCTATGGTTTCTAACAACCAAGTCAGTGTTACTTGTTCTGCCTATGGAGAGATATGTTGTTGTAGAGACTGAAACCAATGCATTTATATATTCTTGATGGGCAGTCTTGAAAACATTTTTACTCATAAAAGAAAGAAAAACTGTTGGTCGCAATATTCTTGATGGGCAGTCTTCAAAGCATTTTTACTCATAAAAGAAAAATGGTTGGTCGCAATACATCGCTCTTGGCCTTGTGATGCCATGCAACCTCTGTATTTTTGTATGCTTGAAGCATTGTAGCAGTAGAAACCAAACTATCTGATCTTTAGCTTATTTGAACTGAAGTTTTGAAATTTGAAAAGTGCAATGACAGAGGGATTCAGAAGAACCGTATGACCATGCTTGCAGTCGCATGCATGTAATACAAACGGCAATAAAGTGGTCAGCACATGAAACTCAATTGTTGGTTGATAGGAGGAATGCACTTACGAATTCTGTTTCCGTATTTCTGATTTTCATCAATGCCATCTTCATTAATTCTCTTCCCTTCAGGTGCTATATACGGAATTATAGAATGTGCAATCTGTAGATTAAGTCTTGTGCTCCCTCCATTTCAAAATTTAAGGCTTATTTTTAGTGCGTAGAAAGATTTGAGATTGGCACCGCTTAGCAGTTCGAGAAGCATGCACGCGGAAAACTTGAGAGTAGAAGTTGGAAAAGGGGAGTATAGAACTCTGCCTAAGGTGGTTACAAAACCAAGAGAGAGGAGTTGAAATGGCCATCCAACTCATACTTAAATACCTTGGGAATAGCAGAGGTGATGGTTAGTGAGATGTTTCTTAGAGATGTAGGAGAAAGGTTGCGCTTTAATTATCGGCAAAAAAGAACCATGTCAATAAATTCGCTTGCAATCCTTATATTGTGCAAAAAGATGGTGGCTGATTCATGATAAATATTGATATATAAGCTCCATGAATTAGAAGTTATAAAGTTGTTCACTACTTATTTGCTATTGAAATGGTATCTTTGAGTTATATGGATCATTTACCACATATGATTTTTTTTTCTGGCTGGAGAATCCATTAGCTTAATCTATAAGATCTGTTTTATCGGTGCATATTCTTTGGCAGCAAGGTCTGTTGTCCCAATCTTGATTTGTCCCTAGAGGTTCAATTCCTGTTTAGTTCAGTCCAATTTGGTTTGACACATTGGAGCTGCTCTGGGAGAAGTATATGTTGGAAAATGCGGACTTACTTGTGTTGGGATAATTTTGCTCATGAAATCTTCTATTTCATTATATATTAACCTTGTGTTTTTTTTGTCTTAAACAAGTCTAAAAAGGCTTGACAAGAAACGAATTCTTGGTTCAAGAATGATATATTCATGGTTCAAGAATCCGTAAATCCTAACCCAAGAGCATGCAGGTTGTGTTAAGATTAGCATGATAATTTTGAAGTGTGCTGACATGCTGTTTATTTTCCTTTTGTGAAAGAGTCTTAATAAATAACAGGCTTCTTCTTTAATAAATAAATTCATTTGGCCCTCTTTTCTAGGATGCAAACATCCTGATTTAGTCTGTAGGTAAGCTTTAGATGATGGTGAGAGAGTTTGAGACCCTGTTGTATCGAGCTGTTAGTTGCCTCGTTGATCCTGTTCCCCCACTTCACAAAGCACTGATCAGTAGATGCCAAAGTGTTCAGGCCAGACAGGTTTGTTGGATACTAGTTGGATAATTCCGCAAAGCAACTTGCACTATGAGCTATTTAACTATTATGTGTTAACACTGCATACCTAGATTGATTTGATAATCAGCTCTGTATTCACCACTAACAGATATTTTAGTTACATTTAATTTTGTTTTTATTCATGATCCCAATCCATTCACCCCCGAACAAATAGGCAATGAAAGTTGTGACAAAAAAAGTTGGAGCGGACTGGGTGCGTTCCTTTCGAAAAATCACTCCATGACTCACACAAAGAATTTTTTTTCATTTAATGCCAATATTGCCTCACGTGGGGGTGATGTTTTTCACCAGAACAAAATAGTTTAAAAAGCAGCAAAACATGAGTTTTGGACATATTGGAGTGTTTTGGATGCGTTCATTTCAAAAAATCACTTCGTGACTCGCGCAACGAAATTTTTTCATTTAATGTCGGTATTGGCTCACGTGGGTGTGATGTTTTTCACCGGAACGAAATAGCTTAAAAAGCAACAAAACATGAGTTTTGGACATATTGGAGTGTATTGGGTGTGTTCTTTGATCACCTCGTGACTCGCGCAACGAACTTTTTTCATTTAATGCAGGTATTGGCTCACGTGAGTGCGATGTTTTTCACCGCAATGAAATAGTTTAGAAAGCACCAAAATATGAGTTTTGCATATATTAGAGTGGATTGGGTGCGTTCGTTTCGAAAAATCCATACGTGACTCGAGCAGCGAACTTTTGTGTATTTAATGCCCTTACTACCTCACGTGGGTGTGATGTTTTTAACTGGAATGAGATAGTTCAAAAAGTTGCACAAAAAGAGTTTTGGACATATTGGAGTGGATTTTGTGAGTTCGTTTCGAAAAAAACACTTTGTGACTCGCGCAACAAACTTTTCATTTAATGCTGAGATTGGCTCACGTGGGTGCGATGTTTTTCACCGGAACGAAATAGTTTGAAAAGCACAAAAACAAGAGTTTTGGACATATTGGAGCGAATTGGGTGCGTTCGTTTTGAAAAATCATTCTGTGACTCACGCGGCGAAATTTTGTGCATTTAATGTCGATATTGAGTCACGTGGGTGTGATGTTTTTCACCGGAATGAAATACTTCAAAAAGTGCCAAAATATGAGTTTTGGACATATGAAGTGTTTTAGGTGCGTACATTTCGAAAAATCACTCCGTAACTCACGCGATGATGTTTTCCATTTAATGCCGATATTGGCTTTCATGGGTGCAATGTTTTTCACCGGAACAAAATAGTTCAAAACACACCAAAACATGAGTTTTGGACATATTTGAGCGCCTTGGGTGCATTTGTTTCGGAGAATCACTTCGTGACTCGCGTGGCGAAGTTTTGTGCATTTAATGCTGATGTTGGCTCACATGGGTGTGATATTTTGTGCATTTAATGCTGATGTTGGCTCACATGGGTGTGATATTTTGTGCATTTAATCCCGATATTGACCTACGTGGGTGTGATGTTTTCTCACCGTAACGAAATAGTTTAAAAAGCAACAAAACATGAGTTTTGGACAAATTGAAGCAGACTGGGTGCATTCATTTCGAAAAATCACTCTGTAACTCGCGTGGCAAAATTTTGTGCATTTAATCCCGATATTGACCCACGTGGGTGCGATGTTTTCACTGAAACGAAATAGTTCAAAAAGCACCAAAACATGAGTTTTGGACTAATTGAAGCAGATTGGGTGCGTTTGTTTCGAAAAATCACTCTGTGACTCACGCGGCAAAATTTTGTGCATTTAATGCCGATATTGACTCACGTGAGTGAGATGTTTTTCAACAGAACGAAATAGTTCAAAAAGCACCAAAACAAGAATTATGGACACATTGGAGTGTTTTGGGTGCGTTTATTTCGAAAAATCACTCCGTAACTCGTGTGACAAACTTTTCCATTTAATGCCGATATTGGCTCACGTGGGTGCGATGTTTTTGACCGGAACGAAATAGTTCAAAAAGCACCAAAATATGAGTTTTGGGCATATTGGAGTGTTTTGGGAGCATTCCTTTCGAAAAATCACTCTGTGACTCGTGTGACAAACTTTTTCATTTAATGCCGATATTGGCTCACGTGGGTACGATGTTTTTCACCAGAACGAAATAGTTCAAAAGCACCAAAAGAAGAGTTTTGGACATATTGGAGCGAATTGGGTGCGTTCATTTCGAAAAATCACTCTGTGGCTCGCGCGACGAACTTTTCCATTTAATGCCGATATTGGCTCAATTGGGTGTGATGTTTTTCATCGAACAAGATAGTTTTGAAAGCAGCAAAGCAAGAGTTTTAGACATACTGGAGTGGATTTTGTGCGTTCATTTTGGACAACTCAATTTGCGGAATAAAGATGTAGTGTTGAATCAACAAAGGTGGGGTTCTAACCGGTGGGGTTTCGTAACGAGCAAACCGGCGATCTAACCGATCACGGGATTACATGACAAAGTAGTGAAGCTAAACTTTTGTAACATACCCAAAATTTTGAATATTAAATTTTATATCTAAAAATATCGAAAATGTTTTTCCTAAATATAAATACTAAAATCTTCCAACTAAATATCTAGGTGAGTCTAATATGACTAGTTTTAATATGCAAATTTGTGAATAATTTAAAATCTTTTCCTTACCAACCTATAGATGAAGCTAAAACTTAGTAAGTACTTGTATTTGCATAATGTATTGATGTGACTTGAGTCCTTTTGCGTGTTTTTGGATCTTACTGGCATTTCATAATAGGATTTATGAGCATTCATTAAAAATTTCAAGCAAATACTTAATATATATTACAAGAATGTATATACATGTAATATATGAAGTTGAGTAATTAAAAGTATAAATCATGCTCAACAACATCATGTCAGGTCAAGAATCATCTAAATATAATTTTATAAACACTTAAATGCATTTTCATAGTAGCAACCTATGTACTTTTTTAAGCTTTGCAAATTTATAAAAAATTATTGGTGTAAGATAATGTCATGGAAAAATTCTTGTATATGCTAATCAATGCATTCAACTCACTAGAACTTTGGCATAATTTTATCTTTACATTTGTTGCCACAAATAAATTGGTCAAAACAGTAAAAATTAAATTAATTCTAAAACCCTAATCGGCAAAAACCATACCTTAGCAAAATATGCATTAAATCATACAGAAGCATATATGAAACATAATTTATTCAAATACTAATTTAATTATCATGAATTAATATAAATTTTCCATAATTTATTTTATATGTTTAGACCTCCTAAAAATTCAAATCAATTTCGGCCAATCCTATTTTCGTTATTTTGCTGAGAGTAAAATATAAGGAATTTTTGAGTGCAACCAAAGAAAATAAAAACTAGGTATTTTTATCTATCTTCACAAAAATCCACCCTAATTTATATGTCCCACAAACTAAATAAATAGATTAAAAAAAGAGAGGAAGAAAATAAATATGGAAATCCTGAAAAATGCCTAACACCCATGTTTCTACCCATCCCTCACACCCACTCCTTGACTACATCAACTTGGACCCACATGGCAGTGTCACAAGCTCGCCCAACCCCTGTTCACTATGTTCCATCACCGCGCAACATAGAGAACAAACGAGAGAGAGATACCGGGAGATTGAAGTGCTAGACGCATGTCTGCAATCGTGTTCGATGCCGAGAGCCCACATATATAGCGTCGCACGGCCTCCCTCTCCTCCCCAATACCGGTCAAACCGAGGAAGAGGAACCCTAGCCACTCCATCGCCGTCAAACTCGCCGCCGGCCGTGAGGAAGACGAAGGCCGCCATCGCCATGGAGCCGCGGTCATCTCTATCTTTTTCTTGTTCCATCATCCCCTCTCCACGCCGGTTCCATTCCATATAACCTCACCTCATTTCATGCAGAGACGGCGCAGGAATGTGGTCGTGCCCACAGCATGCCGAGATCGCACACTGAGCGCCGCCACATCATCGCGATCGTTGTTTTGTCGTCTCGGAGCACGGCCGGACGAGCCACCGCGCCATCGTCACCGCCTCTACTTCCTCTTCAAAACCCCCCAAGAACCACGACCGAAGATCAAGAGAAGACATAGATCGGCCATCTTCTTCCTCGACTCCGACCGTTTCTTCCGTCGTCAAATCCTGTAACGCTGGTGAGCCGTTGTCCAATTCCTTGTGCTTGTACCCTCCCTTGGACCTTACCACCTTGGTGCATTCCTTGTTTGCCAGCCCATCGTCTCGTTTGTGCCGTCGTCGTTCGCCCGAGGAGGAGCGTCGTCGTCGAGGTGTTCCGCGAGTTGTCGCCGTCAATCATGCCTCGCCATCTTTTCACAGCCACTCGATGAGTACCCAATAACCCTGCAAGCACACATGCATGCACTAGTTTACGCAAAACTGAGTAGTAACACGCTTAGCGCATGTGTGCCAAAAACCACCCCCGCTAAATCTCGCCGTCGGCAAGATTCCGGGCACAACTAGCCTCACGAGAGCCACCTATGGGTAAGGAAGAAGCATGCGCACATTTTTATTTTGGCCACGAAGTGTGTATCATCTCCGTTCATCGCCGGCGAGCTCATCCGAGCTGCAGCTGTGCTTCTCTGCCTCCACGGTTAGGCCAAGGACTCCATTTGTAAATTCGATTAACTCCAAGGATTTAGTTAGAAATATATTTATCACTACATGTAATAATTTGAAAAGCTAGGGACTCTTAATGAAATTTGCCTTCAACACGTGGGAGGACCTCGGGACCTATTCCTAGAAACCTCAAGGCCTTTTTTCATATTAGCAAGTCACTGACCAGTGGACCCCTTGTTATTAAAATCTGGAAAATATAAAGAAAATACCTAAAACAATATCTGTTCAACAAAAAAATGCACAAACTTGCAAAAGTGCATATAAAATTAATTTTAGCTCCAATTGAGTTGAACAAAATTTCTATGGATTCAAAAACATATGAACTTTAATATGATAAGATAAAACTTGGCACTTACAGCAAAAGAAATACCCCTAAAAATTTATAAATGGAATATTAGACATAAAGCATACACTAACTTATAAAATCTATAGAAAATTCAAATAACTCATTTTGAGGTGAAATAAAATTTAGTGTGCTCACAAAACCATACTCTTAAATTTCATGAACTAAAACTTGACACCTTCAGTAACAAAATTATCACCAAATAATTATGTAGTAAAATAACTACTACAATGCAAACTACAAACTATAAAATCCATAAATAATTTATTTTAACTCTAAATGAGCCAAATTAAAACTTGTTAGTTTCACAAAACTGAGATTTATTGAGAAAATTAGTTTTTACGCGAGTCAGTGGGCCCGCCGGAAAGTTTGTGTGGTGCAAAAATGAAACTGCTCGAAACCACCCAATGGTGTTTGGCACCATTGGTTGCGAAAAATAGTTTTTCCACGAGTCGGTGGGCCCGCCAGAAAGTTTGTGTGGTGTGCAAACGACCCCGCTCGAAGCGACCAAAATTTATTTTGGGCATTGATGTGACCATGGCTACTATGGATACAACCGTTGCTCACATCATATGTCAACAGGAAGATGTCAAGTACAAGTTGTCCAAATTCTGGAATCCAATTCGGCTACCTGCTACAATGCTGATTTCAAATGGCCGCCAAATATACATGCGAGCTCCGTTTTGGGCCCAAGAGTACTTGATGGAAAGCTCTTGGTGTCCTCTTTCCAATGGAGCCAGCCACATCTCCAAATTCCATCCTAATCAGCTGCAATCTCAGAAACAAGGTGCAACTTCACCTATAATGGGCCTATGGGTTTGTAACTTTATCTTGGACCCCGGCCCAGGTGGGGCCCATGTGGGGGTGCGCCCCAATCTGGTGGAGCACGACCCTAGAGACCCCTTTGGTTCTCCTCCCACCCCTTTAAATAGTTAGGTACCCCTTCAGGGTTTAAAGTTTAGCTTTGCTACTTTGCCGTGTAATCCCGTGATCGGTTAGATCACCGGTTTGCTCGTTACGGAACTCCAACTTATCATTTGTATTCAATTCTTACTTGCAATTCAGATTGCTTTTATCTTGTTCTTGCTTGTTTCTTCGATTTGCTTGCAGGGATAAGGTTGATTTGCATCGACAAGATCAACAACCCATGGAAAGGTGTATCGATTGCTAAGGCACAACACAACAACATCTCGTGCGGTTGTAGTCGGGTCCTCAACATTTCTCCCAAATCGTAGTTATCATCAACTCACCGAAAGATCGGGACAACCAGATCCCTAAGCGTATCGAGTGGAGTTTAGGGTTTATCAAGTGGTATCAGAGCAGCTCAGGGTTTATCAACCCGCCAGAAAGTTTGTGTGGTGCAAAAACGACCCCGCTCAAAGCAACCCAAAAATTATTTTGGGCATATGGGAATGTGTTTGGGCACGATTGGTTGCGTAATTAGTTTTTACACGAGTCAGTGGGCCCATTGGAAAGTTTGTGTGGTGCAAAAACAAAACCGCTCGAAACTACTCAAAAGTGTTTTTGGGCATCTAGGAATGTGTTTCGCACCATTGGTTGCAAAAAATAGTTTCTACACGAGTCGATGGGCCCACCGGAAAGTTTGTGTGGTGCGAAAACGAAACTGCTCGAAACCACTCAAAAGTATTTTTTGGCATCTAGGAATGTGTTTGGCACCATTGGTTGCAAAATTTAGTTTTTACATGAGTCGATGGGCCCGCCGGAAAGTTTGTGCGGTGCGAAAACGAAACTACTCGAAACCACTCAAAACTTTTTTTTGGCATATAGGAATGTGTTTGTGATGTCATCAACGCGATCGATACATCCACGCCTACACAACGACAACAAATTTCCGGTCCGTTTACTCGTGCTCGTGCACGCCAAATAAACTACTAGGTGAGTTTGTTCTCATCTTCTTGTCCATCTTATTTAGACCATGGAAACATTTATATTCTAGTTTTGGTTAGGAATGATGGACAGGATCCAAAAGGAAACGTATTCGCGCGGGCTGGATTCGGACTACAGAACAACACCGACTTGTGACGACCACCACGACTTCATACGAACTCCGTTTTGGACATGCAAGTACTTTATGGAAAGCTTATTAAGTCTACTTTCAAATGGATCCGGTCCAATGTCCATATCTATTCTGGAGAGGCCGCAATCATCGTTTTACTATATAGACCTTTTTTCTGTGCAAGGTGCTCCGTCACCTTATTTGGGTCCAATGGACTATGTATTAAGTTGAGTCCGTTAGGGACGACCCTAACTCGTCCTCCCACGTATATATTTACCTTAGTCGTGATAGATCAACTCGGATTTTGTTTAGATTAAAGTTTAGCTTCGCAACTTTGCCGTGTAATCCCGTGATCGGATAGATCGCCGGTTTGCTCGTTACAGAACCCCACCTGTGATACTTTTGCTGATTCAATCCTACATCTTTAATTGGCAAATTGGGTTGCTTGTTCATCTTGTTCTTGCTAGTTCTCGATTGCTTGCAGGAACAAATACCCTCGTGGTTGGGCTGACCGTGCATCCGTCGAGATTCACGACTGCCTCTAGAGTTGGTGTAACGATTGCTAAGGCGGAACGTCCTTGGACAGTTGTAGTCGGATCGCCAACGTTGCTCCATCCAATTGACTTATCCTCTCATCGAAAAATCGGGACACCCTTGCGCACATCAGTTTGGGACCATTGGTTGTGAAAAATAGTTTCTACATGGGTCGGTTTGCCCACCGGAAAGTTTGTGGTGCAAAAACGAAACCACTCAAAAGTGTTTTGGGGCACCTAGGAATGTGTTTTGCACCATTGGTTGCGAAAAGTAGTTTGCACGAGTCGGTGGGCCTACCGGAAAGTTTGTGTGGTGCAAAATCGAAACCTCTCGAAATCACTCAAAGTATTTTGCGGCATCTAGGAATGTGTTTCGCACCGTTTGTTGCAAAAAATAGTTTTTACACGAGTCGGTGGGCCCGCTAGAAAGTTTGTGTGGTGCGAAAATGACACCGCTCAAAACAACCAAAATTTTTTTTGGGCATATGGGAATGTGTTTCACACCATTGGTTGTGAAAATTAGTTTTTACACGAGTTAGTGGGCCCGCCGGAAAGTTTGTGTGGTGCGAAAACAAAACTACTCGAAACCACTCAAAAGTGTTTTTTGGCATTTAGGAATGTGCTTGGCATCATTGGTTGCGAAAAATAATTTTTACACGAGTCGGTGGGCCCGCTAGAAAGTTTGTGTGATGCGAAAATGACACCGCTCGAAACAACCTGATCTGACCATGACTACCATTGATACAACCATTGCTCACATCATAGGACAATTGGAAGATATCGAGATTGAGCCGTAGAAGTTATAGAATCCATTTCGGCCACCTGCTACAGTGCTGAATTCAAACGGCCGTCAAATATGCATATGAAATCTGTTTTGCACCCATGAGTACTTGATGGAAAGCTCTCGGAGTCCTCTTTCCAACGGATCTAGCCTCATCTCCAAATTCCTTCTCAGTCATCCGAAATCACAAAAACAAGGTGCTGCGTCACCTGTAATGGGCCTATGGGCTTGTAACTTCACCTGGGACCCTGGCCCAAGTGGGGCCCATGTGGCGTGCGTCCTAATCTGGTGGAGCACGACCCTAGGGACCCCTTAGTCGTCCTCGCACCTCCTTAAATAGCTAGGTAACCATTTATGGTTTCTCGAGTTTTGTTAGATTAAAGTTTTAACCATTGCTACTTTACCTTGTAATTATGTGTGTCGGTTAGACCACCTAATTACTCGTCTTTGGAACTCCATCTTATGTTATTCTTGCTTGTTTATTCCATTTGCTTGCAGGAATAAGGTTGATTTGCACCAGCAAGATCAACAACCCACAGAGAGGTGTATCGATCGCTAAGGCACAACACAACAACATCTTGTACGGTTGTAGTCGGGTCGTCAACGTTTCTCTCAAATCATAGTCATCATCAACTCACCGAAAGATCGAGACAACCAGATCCTTGAGCGTATCGAGTGGAGCTCAGGGTTTATCAATTGGTATCAGAGCTTTCATTGCTCAATGAGTTTTTATCTACCTATCACCAGAAAATAGCCATACAAAAAAAAAGTATTGCATCGTTTACCCAGCCATATTTGTGCCATTGCATTGTGCTTTTCAGTTTTTGCGTTGTTGAGGTTTGCGTTGTATCGTCGAGTCATCTTTCTTGTCTTAGTGTCTATTCCGTTTAGAGTTTCGAGTTCTTGTCACGTTTAGTACCACTGTCACCGCCGTCCCTATGTCTTCGTTGTCATCGGGATCGTCGAAAACGGAATCGTCTTGCCGCGAGGGTTCCATTTTTCTACTTTTCAGAAGTTTTTGTTGGTTAGTTTTGCAGTTGCATCTAGAGTTTGTGTTGTGTGGTTTGAGCCCTGTCATGTGCCGTGTTGTTGCGCGTAAGGAGGGAGGAAGGGGGCTGAGAGTTTTGTGGATTAGATTAGTTTCTCTTTGGTTTGGAAAGAAATAGTAGATTGGATTGGTTGAAAATCAGTTTTCCTCATTATCCAGTGCACCAAATCCGCCTTCCACTTCACATCCCCCAAACCGACTCCCATTCCACCTCCTCACCATACGGTTGTTTCCTCCTCCACCATATTGTTAGACACCTTGGTGAAAAATATTCAGCAATCCATTTTTGTATATTTAGGGTTTGGACTTTTATATTTGAGTCCCTGTAATTTTCTTATTTACATTTGAGTCCCTGTAATCTATTCAGGTCCTTGAGTCATTTTTGCTGAAAAAGTCAAAAAAAGAGAAAAGACAGAAAGGTGCTAAAAAACAAAAGCCGCACAAAAAAAGAAAGAAAGAAAAAAATAAGAATGAAAGAAAGAAAGAAAAGAGAAAATCAGCCGTTATCTTGAGTTTGCTTATGTATATCACAGTTGTTCTTGAGTTGTTTTTAGTGTTATCTTGTGGTATTTGTGTCTAGGCTCGCGTCTCTAGTACGTTCTAGCCTAGGACCAGCATAGTACTGACTTTGAACAATTATTGAACTTTGCATTTTTTTTGATGTAATCTTTTGCTATTTCTTTGTTACATATTTAAGCCTACCCAGAGCTCTACAAATTTGATTGCAGCCGTACAGAAAGTATTTGCCAAGGCATCGATACATCCAACATCTATTGGGGTGCTTGGTTGAGTTGGTGTGGTCACCATTCCGCTTGCATTGGTTAGAACTTGTAAGAGCTTGGTTAAAAGCTAGAGTGTGTGTGTGATATTTGAGCTGCCACTACCGAGTAGTTGATAGGAGCGCGCATATTCTTGTGTGTGTTTTTTGTTTTCTACTAACTATAGTAGGATTAAGCAAGGGAATACGAGACGGTTATGCTCAACATCGACATCTTCGTCGAGACATGAGGTAAGTGACGTTGTTCTAACCAAGATCAAATATGCACTACCTTATTTTGAAGGAAATTATGATCCTCAGGCTTACATTAAATGGGAGCTAGCGGTTGATAGAGCATTTAAAAAGCATGATTTGTCTGAGATACAGATGGTTATGTGTGCCTCTAGTGTTTTAGTGAAAAATGCTTTTTATGATTGAAAACATCTTTGTAGGCATAACAAAATACCACAATAATGGAAAGACCTAAAACGATATTTGAGAGATGTTTATGTTCCCATGTATTATGCTGATATTCTGCTCCACAAACAAGTTACCAGAATTGTTACTTCATACTATCATGATATGCATGCTTATTTTTTACGTTGTGTTTTTTGGCATTTAGGAATGTGTTTGGCACCATTCGTTGCAAAAAATAGTTTTTAGATGAGTCGGTGGGCCCGCCAAAAAGTTTGTGTGGTGCGAAAACAAAACCTCTTGAAACCACTCAAAAGTGTTTTTGGGCATCTATGAATGTGTTTTACACCATTGGTTGCAAAAAAATAGTTTTTAAATGAGTCGATGAGCCTGTCAAAAAGTTTGTGTGGTGCAAAAACGACACCGCTCGAAACAAACCAAAAATTATTTTGGGCATATGGGAATGTGTTTGTAATGTGACAATGACTACCATTGATACAACCATTGCTCACATCATAGGACAATTGGAAGACATCGAGATTGAGCCGCATAAGTTATGGAATCCAAATAAGCCTCCTGGTATAGCGTTGACTTCAAATGGCCACCAAATATGCATACAAGCTCCGTTTTGGGCCCATGAGTACTTGATGGAAAGGTCTCGAAGTCCTCTTTCCAACAAATCTAGCCACTTCTCCAAATTCCTTCTCAGTCATCCGCGATCACAAAAACAAGGTGCTACGTCACCTGTATTGGGACTATGGGCTTGTAACTTTATCTGGGACCCCGGCCCAGGTGGGGCCCATGTGGGGTGCGCCTTAACCTAGTGGAGCACGACCTAGGAACCCCCTTGGTCATCCTCCCATCCCTTCAAATAGCAAGGTACCCCTCTGATGTGACTATGGCTACTATGGATACAACCGTTGCTCACATCATATTTCAACAGGAAGATGTCAAGATCAGGTTGTCCTAGTTCTGGAATCCAATTTGGCCACCTGCTACAGTGCAGATTTTAAGTGGCCGCCAGATATGCATACGAGCTCCGTTTTGAGCCCATGAGTACTTGATGGAAAGCTCTTGGAGTCCTCTTTCCAATGGATCTAGCCTCATCTCCAAATTCCATCTTAGTCGGCTGCAATCACAGAAACAATGTGCTACGTCACCTATAATGGGCCTATGGGCTTGTAACTTTATCTAGGACCTCGGCCCAGGTGGGGCCCATATGTGGTGAGCCCCAACCTGGTGGAGCACGACCTAGGAACCCCCTTGGTCGTCCTCCCACCCCTTTAAATAGTTAGGTACCCTTTCAGGGTTTCTCGGGTTTTGTTTAGATTAAAATTTAGCTTCGCTACTTTGCCGTGTAATCCCGTGATCGGATAGATCGCTGGTTTGCTCGTTACAGAATCCCAACTTATCATTTGTTTTCAATTCGTATTTGCAATTCAGATTGCTTTTATCTTGTTCTTGCTTGTTTCTTCGATTTGCTTGCAGAAATAAGGTTGATTTGCTCCGGCAAGATCAACAACCCACGGAGAGGTGTATGGATCGCTAAGGCATAACGCAACAACGTCTCGTACGGTTGTAGTCGGGTCGTCAACGTTTCTCCCAAATCGTAGTTATTATCAACTCACCAAAAGATCGAGACAACCAGATCGCTAAGCGTATCGAGCGGATTTCAAGGTTTATCAAGTGGTATCAGAGCAGCTCAGGGTTTTTTAAGTGGTATCAGAGCTTGCGCCATTACATCCTATAACCAGAAAATAGCCTAAAAAAATTTCATCCTTTACCTAGCCATATTTGTGCCATTGCATTGTTCTTTTCAGCATTTGCATTGTTGAGTTTTGTATTGCATCGTCGTGTTGTGTTGCTGTTCTTAGCGTCTAGTACGTTTAGAGTTTCGAGTTCTTGTCACGTCTAGTACCACTGTCATCGTCGCCACCGTGTCCGTGCTGTTGCCGTGAGAAAGATGGAAGGAGGAGATTATATTAGATTAGATTGGTTTTTGTTTGTAAAAAAAATTGGTATCGGATTCGAGTTCCGTTTGCAAAAAGGGAATCCATACGAGGAGAGCGTTCCATTTTGTATAGATCAAATTTTAGGGTTTGACTTTTACATCTGACTCCCTGTAATTTTTATATTTACATTTGAGTCCCTGTAATCTTGCATTCAGGTCCTTGAGTCATTTTTGCTGAAAAAAATCAAAAAAAAGAAAAGGCAAGAAGGTGCTTAAACAAAAAGAAAAGAAAAGCCGCACCAAAAAAAAGAAAGAAAAAAAAGAGAAAGAAAGAAAGAAAGAAAAGAAGAAAACAGCTGTTATATGAGTTTGCTTTTTGTATATCAGAGTTGTGTATGAGTTGTTCCTAGTGCTATCTTGTGATATCGTTTGTGTCTAGGCTCGCGTTTCTAGTACGTTCTAGCCTAGGACCAGCATGGTACTTGACTTTGAACAATTATTCAACTTTGCATTCTCTGATTTGAGCATTTGCTATTCCTTTGCTACATATTTAAGCCTACCCAAAGCTCCACAGATTTGATTGCAGCCGTACAGCAAGTGTTTGCCAAGGCATCGATACATCCAACCTCCATTGGGTCTAGGTTGTGTCGGTGTCGTCACCATTCCGCTTGCTTTGGTAAGATCTTGTAAGAGCTTGGTTAAAATCTTGAGTGTGTGTGATATTTGAGCCTCCACTACCTAGTAGTTGATAGGAGCGTGCATATTGTTGTGTGTGTTTCTTGTTTGCTACTAACCATGGCAGGATTACGCAAGGGGATACGAGATGTTCATGCTCAACGTCGACTTCTTCACCTTCCACGAGATATGACGACTTCTCCACGTGATTCATGTGAGGTACCTGACTATAATTTTGCACGACTTGAATCTAAGTTATCATTCTACGATGGTAAGTATTATTCCGTTGCTTATGTTGATTGGGAGCTAGCAGTAGACAACGAATTTGATAAATATGATTTTTCTGATGCTCAAAAGATTAAGGTTGCTAGTAATAAACTTACCTCTTCTGCATTCTTTTGGTGGAGTCACGTTAATAATAAACCTGAAATTTGGGATGAGTGCAAAACCATGATGAGAAAGCGTTTTATGAGTTCTTCTTGAGAAATTGGAACATCTGAAACAAGGTGATCGAACTGTTAGAGAGTACATCTTTGAATTTAAAGTTTGTATTATCTACAGTGGTCTAAAAGAATGCAATGAAAACACAATGTGTAGATTTTTCAATGGGCTCAATTCTGAAATTCAGGTTATGCTAGCTAATGTGATATATAATCATATTGGACACCTATTCATGCTTGCTCGTAGCATTGAGAGTCGAATCATATCAAATGTGACAAAACATGAAAAATATGATTTATCTCCTGTTCCATTGTGCAATGATGATGTGCAAACATGGGAGGGAGCAATCTTTTGTGTCTCTTGTTAGTAACGTTTTGCAGGGAATTCAGAACATTGAACAAAAGGAGGAGAATGATGTTCTTGAGAAGCAAGAGCAGAAGCATGAAGCACCTACAATGTCTGAAGAAAGTTTGCAAAGTAAAATAACTAGTGCTGAGATAAATGAAGGTGAGTATTCCCAAGTTGCGCTACACATGTCCACTTTTCTTGCTATATATAGTAGAGCAACCATTAGTGGAACCAATTGCGGAGATTCCTTTGTCACAAGTTGCCTGAGGGCACTCCTTGTGCATATAAAAGTGAACATTGTGCTCTAATTAAATACTAGCACTAATTTTGCTCTACTCATGTTATGCATACACATCAAGCATGATAAAAAAAATAGGCGCATGCTATATGCGCAGAAAAGCTTTTCGATGGCATTCAAATTAAAGAAATAAAGTCATAAAACAAACGTTATATCTAAATATAAGGCGAAATCATAATGAAAGAAAATTAAGTATCTTGGCAATATGCAAGATATGTGTCCGCTATAGTCTATGCTTAAATTCTGAGAGAAATAAGTGCCCATCATGCATTAGATCGACCAAAATATAATAGCATGTGCTAAAATGCATAGAGCATGGATAGGGAAACCCACGTTCCCCACATGCATAAAGAAAAACTCCTTGATGTCATATATATTAGTAGGCAAATTAAAAGCCAAGAAATTATAGATTAAATAGGACATCCAAATATTCATGCGTGTCTAAAATAAACATATGGATGAAAATCTGCGAACGATTCTACGGCTGCGACATCAGGAGCTTAGGATAGATTTTCCTTTTAGCTTTGTAGCAGTCATGTAATTTTCTTTACATTATGTTGGAATTCCTAATCAGGGGTTTTCTCTACGGAGATGTAATTAACAAAATTTTTATGTAAATGTATGAATTCTGGAAGTAATGAACATGCAATTTCTGATGTTTATTGTTTTTAGCATTTAAATTGAATTATCTCTAACGATTTGTGTATAACGGACCTACTACTATGACCGTCCCTATTTTCCCATCGTCTGCCACGCGAGTAGGCCACTGGTGATCGACATGCCACCGGACCCCGAGAAGCTCATCATGCCGATCTGCAACCTCCCGTCCTTAGATAAGGATGCTGCCATCAACGTAAGTAATCTCAACTACTATCCTTCATCTAACCATCGATATCCGAAAGAGTAGTAATCTAAGTCTTGTAGGTCCTACCTCTTATGGACGTCATCGGCCCGCTTGTTGACCACCATATCGCGGCTTCTCTGAAGGACAAAACGACCTTGGAGCAAGTAGCGGCCGAGAACGCCCCGAGCGGCAGAGGAGCAAAACCCTCCAAGAGGAAGTGGATGACTTTAACGAAGTAATCCGGAGCGGAGACGCTTGTGCAGATAAACGGCTCCGAGGTTAGTTATACTCCCTGTGATTTATAAATCAACCTGAGGAGCTCCTCGGCCCTAACTTACATGTCTTGCAGACCACTTTTGGTGCGAAGTCCTCACCTCAAGGGAAGAGAACGCTCCTAAAGCGGTATAAGCCCAAGTAAGTGACTGCTTTCTTTGATCTCGTAATCACTGTTCTTGTGATGTCCTCTATAACACACACTTTCTTTGATGCAGCCCTTCTCCCGCGACCTCTGCTCAAAGCACTGGTCGAGAAGACACGAGCTCCACACCTCCCATTGTCGTCATCGTTGCGCCCACACCAACTCTCCCTCCGCCAAGTGCCTTAACCATTGCGAAGATCACGGCCATCTTGATGAGGAGGGGGTTGATTGTCCTACCTTCTTGGTGATGCATTTCGAGGATTACGCACAGAGCTAGTTGGAATGCATAGCTTGTTAGTTCGAAATACAAACCCGTCATTGAGGACGAATTTGTTGCATGTTTTTCCCTTCCTTGCAATTCAGCAACACATCTTTTAAATCACCATCATGGGCATATTGCTCTTTTATTGTTTCCAAGCCAAAAATTTTGAAATCAAGTTGTGAAAGCATGGTATAACGTCTAGACAAGGCATCAGCAATTACATTTTCCTTCCCTTTCTTGTGTTTGATGACATAGGGGAAAGACTCAATGAATTCAACCCAGCGAGCATGCCTACGGTTCAGTTTTGCTTGACTTCGAATATGTTTCAATGATTCATCATTAGAATGTATAACAAACTCTCTGGGCCATAAATAATGCTGCCATGTTTCCAAAGTCCGAACTAGAGCAAGCAATTCTTTATCATAAGTAGAATAGTACAAACTAGGCCCACTCAACTTCTCGTTGAAGTATGCTACAGGTTTTCCCTCTTGAAACAAAACCCCTCCCAAACCAATTCCACTAGCATCACATTCAAGTTCAAAAGTTTTAGTGAAATCAGGAAGTTGAAGCAAAGGGGCATGGGTTAACTTATCTTTCAATGTGTCGAAAGCATTCTTGTGTGCTGCAGCCCAAGTGAATGTGATGCCCTTCTTGGTGAGTTCATGCAATGGGGTTGCAACGGTGCTGAAATCCTTCACAAAACGGCGATAGAATCCAACAAGCCCAAGAAAGCTTCTTACTTGTGTGACCGTTATGGGAACCGGCCAGCTATGTATTGCTTCAACCTTGGCTTGATCCACTTCAATTCCCTGCGGGGTCACAACATAGCCAAGAAAAGAGACTCGACCCGTGCAAAAGGTGCACTTCTCAAGGTTACCAAACAAACGTGCATCACGTAGAGCATTAAAAACAGCACGCAAATGATCAAGATGTTCCTCAAGTGATCTGCTGTATATCAAGATGTCATCAAAATATACCACAACAAATCTGCCAATGAAAGCGCGTAAAACTTCATTCACTAATCTCATGAAAGTGCTGGGTGCATTAGTGAGACCAAAAGGCATGACTAACCACTCATATAGACCGAATTTAGTTTTAAACGATGTTTTCCATTCATCTCCTAGCTTCATGCGAATCTAGTGGTAATCACACGCAAATCAATTTTTGAGAACACAATTGAGCCACTTAATTCATCAAGCATATCATCTAGCCTAGGAATAGGATGACGATATCTGATTGTAATGTTATTAATCGTTCGACAATCTACACATATGCGCCAAGATCCATCTTTCTTAGGAACCAAAAGAACAAGAACAGCGCAGGGGCTAAGAGAGTCACGCACATAACCTTTATCGAGCAATTCTTGCACTTGGCGCTGGACCTCTTTAGTTTCTTCGGGGTTGGTCCTGTATGGTGCACGGTTGGGCAATGAGGCTCCGGGAATAAGGTCAATCTGGTGCACAATCCCACGGATTGGTGGCAGCCCCGGTGGCACCTCCTTTGGAAAAATGTCCGCATACTCCTGCAAAAGGTTAGTGACTGCAGTAGGCAACGAAGAAGGTATCTCTTTAAGTGAAAACAAAGTTTGTTTGCAAATCAAAGCATAGCAAACAGCAGTACTAGAATCAATCTCATCCAAATCAGATTTGGTTGCAATGAAACATGACCCTTTCAGCTTGATCTCATTTTTATTATTGTGGCCAGATTTAGTGTTCTTCTTTTTGTGCTTTTCATGTTCATTTGCCACAATCTGATTTTCACTCTTAGCATGCTCCTGATTCTTTACTTTACTAGCTTTAGCAAGTTCATCTTTCAAAATAGCTTCAGGAGACATTGGATGCAAAACAAGTTTCTCGTCATTGTGCATAAAAGAGTATTGATTAGTTTTACCATGATGCAAAGAATCAATGTCAAACTGCCATGGTCTACCTAGCAACATAGAAAACGCTTGCATAGGGACAACATCGCAGTCAATAGAATCATGATAAGAACCAATAGCAAAATTAACTCTCACCAACCGTGTTACCTTCACCCTTCCGCTACTGTTCAGCCATTAAATGTAGTAAGGTTGCGGATGTGGCTGGGTGCATAATGCAAGCTTCTCCACCATTTCAGCACTTGCCAAGTTTTTGCAACTCCCTCCATCAATAATGACCCGGCAAGAACGCTCCTTGATCACACACTTGGTTTGAAACAAAGTGTGGCGCTGATTTTGTTCCGCCTTCTCCATTTGTGCACTCAACACTCGCTGCACCATGAAGCTCTCGTGGTGTTCAGCATGTTCTGTTCCAATGTGCTCCTCATTTTTGTCGTGCTCCTCATCTTCCCCTACATTGTTAGCTGCAAGCAAAGCATATGTTTCTTCATCTAAATCACTAGCAGAGGAGTACTCACCATCAGGACGCACAACTAGCACACGTGCGCTTGGGCAGTCCTTGCGCACATGACCGTAACCTTTGTAGTGGAGGCATTGAATGTCTCTCGTTCGCCCCGAAGATGCAATCGAGGATGAACTCTTGGTTGGTGCAGCAGCTGCCCCCTTTGTTGTTTCGGGAGGGCATGGTGAGGAGTTCGTTGTCGATGGTCATGGTTTGCTGCTTGATGAAGATGGGGCAGCGGCTCGGTACAGTTGGGCAGCGGGGTTGGATGGCGTCCAAGAGGTAGCACAACCTGCAGAAATGTTAGTTCTCGTGCTAGCTCTCTGTCCCTGTACTTCCCTTTCAGCTTTACAAGCAAGATGAAACAAACGGGTGATCGAATTGTATTCTTTGTAAGCTAAAATATCCTGAATTTCCCGATTCAGCCCACCCATGAACCTAGCCATAGCTGCATCCTCATTTTCTACCAAACCACAACGAAGCATCCCTGTTTGCAAATCTTGATAGTACTCTTCTACAGATTTGTTTCCCTGTCTCAAAAGCTGAAGCTTATGCAAAAGATCACGTGCATGATAAGAGGGAACAAATCTACCACGCATAACTCTTTTCATAGCATCTCAAGTTTGTGGAGTATTGTTTGGGTGGCTGCGCACATATTCACTCCACCAAATAGAAGCAAAATCAGTAAAGTCACTAGTAACAGCCCTAACACGTTTGTTTAAGGAAAATCATGATATGCAAATTTTTGATCAACAGCTAGCTCCCAGGTAAGATATGCATTGGGGTCATATTTTCCATCAAAAGAGGGCATGCTAAATTTAATCTTCCCCAAAGAATCATCATTATCGCGTACCTCACGTTGTGGTTGACGAGCACGTCCACCATGTCGACAGCGGCGCTGCTGCTGGCTGTGCTGACCATTTACCTCCCCATCAAGCTCCGTGTCAGCCGAATATTCTTCCTCATCTTGCCCAGCAATGCTGCCCTCGGTGTTGTTGTTGTTGTTGCGCCGTCCCGTACCATCACGACCCTCCTGGTCCATCCTGTCCAAACGCTCCAAAATACCTACAAGGGAGGTGTTAAGAGCCCCAAGCGTGTTCTCCATTGAGGTCAGCTTGGTGTTGGTGTCGATTTGCGTGGCCTCCAATTGGCCAAGGCGTTCGTTGGTGACTCGAACATCCTCATCAAGGTGTTCAGCATGCACCCTCACTTGGCGTTCAAAGTGTTGAATGATGCCCCTTGTTCGAGGTGAATGAGCACGTCCATCATCCTCATTTCCTGCCATGGTTAGCTTGCAGAAAAAGATCAAGAGAGAAAAAAAATGACCTATCAACTAGTGGAACTAGGTGGCAGCAAACTCCATTCTCTCAATCTTGTGCCATCAAGTTCTTACATGTTCTTACCACGCTAGGGAGTTGGTGTTGGCAGCCGGCAAGAACATCACAAAACTAACCACAAGCACGGCCCTGTGACATAGTAGATAATTTGTGGAGCTATAGGTGGCTACAAGAAAAGTCAAGGAACAGCTAGAACCATGTTAGTCAAAGCAAGTTGAATCAACGTTCAACGACGGTACTTTGCTGGTCCTAGGTTAACCCACTGCTAGAGACGCGAGCCTGGTCACAAACGTAGTCACACAAAGAGAACTAGGACAAAAGATATAACAACAACTTCAGCCCTTTCTTTTTCTTCTTCCTTTTCTTTTCCTTTTTTCCCTTTTTTTTCTTTCTTTCTTCTTTTTTTTTGCGGGGCCTAAAAACTATGTTTGGTACAAGAACAACCCAAACAAGGCAAACACTTCACACAAACACTTGTATTCGGATTAACAATTCTTGTGCACACAGCAGAGTAGCGGAGATCTCTACGGCGATTACAACGTGCTCAGGATGAATTTTGGGGCAAGGTCAGATCCGTTGGAAAGATCACAAATCAAGCTTTCCAGATTGTATTTAAACACCTGAATCCGACATCAAACAAAAGCTGGTACGTTTAATCCCGAAACAGAGATGGATTCATTGGGGGAAAATGGCAGCAAAGATGTATATGGTGATGGTGGAGCTTGTGGTGACAAAAACGTGGCAGAACTCGAAACTCTAAAGGATTAAACAATAGAACCGGCAGTTCTACACGTCGATGCAATCGAAAACTCAACAAGCAAAGAACTAAGTAGAACAGCAAGGCTCAAAGCTTCTTTGTGGGATTTCAGATCTAACCTTTTTTTGGTTTATTTTGGACTGTAGGTAAAGTAAAGAATGGGTAAATACTCTCACCGATTAACCTTGCTCTGATACCACATGATATGGCAGGGGCTGATCCCGATCTTTCGATGAGAGGAGGGGTAACTTCGATTTGGGGGTGGAATCGACGTTGGCTGTCCGACTACAACAATCATAGGACACTGCGCCTTAGCAACAGGTACACCGATTCCGACGTTGGCTGTTCTTGCCGTGCCAAGAACACCCTTGAACCTGCTAGCAATCGAGAACAAGCAAGAACAAGATGCACAGGCAAATAAACTCACGGATCTGAACCAAATGAAACCTGAATCACGAGTTGGGGTCTTGAATCAAGCAAATCGGGTGGTCTAGTCGACACACGCGTTCACTAGGAAGTAGCAGTAGCTAAACTTGCATCTAAACAAAACCCAAGTTCATCCCGGCGGCTGCTGCATGTATATACATGGGCAACAGCAAGGAGACGTGGGGGGTGTAAACCCTAAGCTAGAATAAACCCCTAGTGGGCTGCATGAGATACAAGTGTTTTGGCCCAAGATTGGTAGGCCGAACGTCTCTTCGCCAATTCTGCTCTGCTCCGGTGGAATTTCGTAATAAGGTTGGACTCATCTAAATGTAGACTTCAAGATCTTTCCAATGAGTACTCATCTGCCTCAAAAAACATCCGGAGTTGAGAAATATTGCCACGTCAATTTGATGTTGCCTGGCTGTACAAACTTGAAGTCTGAACGTGATGTCCGATCTTGTGCTTCCTTGTTATGTGATCTTGATGCCCAAACTGATTGGTTGACCCATTAGCTTCCTCTCCATCATTCCTAATAACAATAAAATCATCACGATGATTTAGTAGCATCCAATTCTGAGATGAGGGTTTATGGACAGCGAGGAACGAGTTTACCTGATAATTTAGCTCTCGTGCACGGGCTCTTGTCATTGGTCCTTGCTGTGTAGCAGGCGTGGTTTTATCGTTGGAAGGAATGTCCTCATCATCATCTAACCTAGGAATAGGATGACGATATCATTAGGTAATGTTATTAATAGCTCTACAATCAACACACATACGCCACGATCCATCTTTCTTAGGAACTAAAATCACCGGAATAGCACATGGACTAAGAGACTCTCTTACGTACCCTTTATCAAGCAAGTCCTGAACTTGACGCTGAATCTCCTTAGTTTCCTCCGGGTTGGTTCTATATGGCGCACGGTTGGGTAGTGAAGCTCCCGGAATCAAATTGATTTGATGCTCAATTCCACGCACCGGTGGCAGCCTCGGTGGCATTTCATTGGGAAAAACATCCACATACTCCTGCAAAAGGTTAGTGACGGCAGGAGGAAAAGAGACAGGTATATTCTCAAAAGAAAACAAAGCCTCTTTGCAGACAAAAGCATAGCAAACAGTGTCACTTGTATCCAAACTGACAATATCAGATTTAACAGCAAGTAAACAAGAACCTTTCAATTGAATCACATTTTTTTTGCCATGGACAGATTTAGATTCTATCTTGGTATAGTGCACAAGTTCTTTGGCGACAATCTGATTTTCACCTTTAGCATGCTCCTGATTTTTCTCTTTCTTAGCTCTATCAACATCACCCTCAAAAACAGCTTCAGCAGTCATAGGATACAACACAATTTTCTTCCCATTATGCATTAAAGAGTATTGATTTGTTCTACCATGATGCAACGTGTCTTTATCATATTGCCAAGGTCGACCCAAAAGCAAAGAGCAAGCATGCATAGGTACGACAGCGCAATCAACAAAATCACAGTAAGAACCAATTGCAAAATTTAATCTCACCAATTGTGTTACCTTAATTTGGCCACTGTTGTTGAACCACTGAATGTAGTATGGATGGGGATGTGGTTTCGTGCGTAAAGCTAGCTTGGTTACCATCTCGGTACTCAACAAGTTTCTACAACTTCCCCCATCGATGATGGTGCGGCAGGAACGATTGTTGATGACGCACTTCGTCTGAAAAAGAGTATGCCACTGGTTCTACTCCGCTTTGCCCATTTGTGCACTCAGAACACGCTGCACAATAAGGCTCTCATATTGGTCCGCAACGTCGGGCCCAATGTGATACTCATCTTCGCTACCTGTGTCGTTAGCTGCAAGCAAAGCGAGTGTATCCTCATCCAATTCACTAGCAGAAGAATACTCACCATTGTCCCTGATGATTAGAACGCATTTGCTAGGGCAGTCCTTTCGCAAATGCCCAAAGCCCTTGCATTGATGGCATTGAACATCCTGTGTTCGACCTGTGGAAGCAACAGAGGAAGCACTCTTGGCAGGCTTGTCTCCAACCTCTTTAGCGTGAGAGGGAGCTGAAGAAGGTGCCAGCCGCTGTTTGTTGCTGTTGGAAGGTGTCGGTGTCGGTGTCGATGTCGAGGCCGATGATCGACTTGATGGGGCAGCGGCGCTATTTCGAGCCGTCCAGGAAGTTCTACCTGCAGAAAAGTTAGCCCTTGTACACGCACATCGTCCCTGCACTTCTCTTTCAGCTTTGCAAGCATAATGAAATAATCGAGTCATATTATTATACTCTTTGTAACTAAGAATATCATAAATTTCTCGATCTAAACCCCCCAAAAATCGAGCCATGGCAGCCTCCTCGTCCTCTAATAAACCACAACGCAACATACCCATTGTCATCTCTTGATAATATTCTTCCACACTCTTACCGTCCTGTTTCAATTGTTGCAGCTTATTCAACATGTCACGTGCATAATATGAAGGTACAAATCTAGCACGCATAATTCGTTTCAAATCATCCCAGTTAGGTGGCAAAGCATTCATATGAGTACGACGGTATTCACTCCACCAAACTGAAGCAAAATCAGTAAACTCACTAGTGGCAGCCCTAACCCTCTTACCCTCAGGAATATTATGGCAAGCAAACTTTCGATCAACCGCTAACTCCCATGAAAGGTAAGCATCAGGGTCGGGTCATACTTACCATCAAAAGCAGGCACAGTGAATTTAATCTTACCAAATGAATTGTCATTAACACAACCCTCACAGCATGGCCGACGATGAGCCATACCATGGCGGTTGAAGCGAAGCCGTCGCTGGTCCGTATCATCCTCAGAATCACCAACCATGGTCATCCATCTCACAGCCATGGTGGGATGCTTAGGCGATCCCATCAAGACGCCTCACAATGTCATCAAGAGTGGTGTTCACGGTGGCCATAGAAGCTTCCAAGGTTGTAAGCTTGGTGTTGGTATGAATTTGCGTGCGCTCCACATGACCAAGCTGTTCGTTGGTGACACGAACGTCCTCCTCGAGCCCTTGGGTGCGGTCCCTAACTAATCTATCAAAATGTTGAATGATTCCTCTTGTTCGCGGTGAGTGGGGAACACCCTGATTGGAATGGTCTTCACCTGACATGGTTAGAAAGAAAAGAAACAGACAAAAATAAATACTATATGAAAGGAACGAAGGGAAAAAAAATCTACAAAACTACTTGGATGTGGTCCTATCAAGTCACTCACTCTCAACCTATGCAACAAGCTCTTACCAATTCTCACCACGCTAAACAGGAGGTGACGACAACCGTCATACTGAACAAACCTCTGGAGAAAGGTGTATCGATGCCTTGGTCGCTTATTCCCTGTCAAGTATTAGTCGAACCGGTGGAGCTATGGGTGGACTGGTAATGAGATAAAGAAAAACTAGAAACCACGTTAGTCAAAAGCAAGCTGAATAATCGTTCAAGGTTGGCACCATGCTGGTCCTACGCTAGACGTAGTAGAGACGCGAGCCTAACCATAAAGGACGCCACAAGACGCAAACCAGGAACGATGACGGAGGTGACAAACAAAGAAGACAGGATATATCAAAACCTCACAAATCAGCCCCTTTTTTTTCTTTTTCTTTTCTTTTTTGTCTTTTTTTGCGCTTTCTTTCTTTCTTTTTTGCGCTTTATTTTTTTTTTCACGCCGAGGAGCACACAGAAACCAACCACAGAAAATTTTAAATCGAACGGACAAAAAATATGAGTCCTGAATCTTGTCGCCTCGAAAACAGAATTTTGCAAGCGGAATTTGGCGAAACTGACATTGTCTGTCGGAACCGGATGTAACTTTTTCTGTAGATGTCCTTGGATATATTATAAGCCTGATTCCGAGTCCGTATGTAAAAGATATGACTGTTTTATGGAAGGTCACTCGAAACAAGATTCTATTTCTTTTCTGGTGGTGGCAGACTCAAAGGCAATAGGATTCAAGGAAAGGAACAGATCTAATACAAACGAAAAGCGATTTGGTGGATGGCAGCGATGGTGGAGATGACGACAAAAGTGGTGATGGCAGCAAAGGTGGTGATGGCGATATGCGTGGCAAGAAGTCAAAACTCTAAACGACGTAACGCTAAGACTAGCAACTCGACACAACAATGTAAGAGAAAACTCAACAAGCCCTAACTAAGCAGTACTAGCAGAAAGGCTCAAGGGTTTATACGATTACGGAAAAACTAGCAGAAAGGCTCAAGGGTATAAGAAAATTACGAAACAATAAATCTCTCACCAAGCAACCTAAAAGCTTTGATACTACCTGATGTGAGCAAGGGTGTCCCGATCTTTCGTTGAGAGCATAAGTCGATTGGATGGAGCGACGTTGGCGATCCAACTACAACTGTCTAGGGACGTTGTGCCTTAGCAATCGTTACACCAACTCCAGAGGCAATCGTGAATCTCGACGAATGCACGGTCAGCCCAACCACGATGGTATTTGTTTCTGCAAGCAATCGAGAACTAGCAAGAACAAGATGAACAAGCAACTCAATTTGCGGATTAAAGATGTAGGATTGAATCAACAAAAGTATCAAAGGTGAGGTTCCGTAACGAGCAAACCGGCGATCTAACCGATCACGGGATTACACGGAAAAGTAGCAAAGCTAAACTTTAATCTAAATAATACCTAGCTATTTAAAGGGGTGTTGGGGTCGTCCCTTTATCCTAGGACGCGTCCCTAGTGGACCCAACTTGATACACAGCCCATTGGGCCCAAATAAGGTGACGCTGCACCTTTGATAGAAAAGAACTAGGTAGTAAAACGAAGATTGCGGCCGTTTCAGAATAGATATGGACATGAGGCCAGATCCATTTGAAAGTAGAATTGATGAGCTTTCCATGAAGTACTTGCACGCCCAAAACAAAGTCCATATGAAGTCGTGGCGGTCGTCACAAGTCAATGCTATTCTGCAGTGCAAATCCAGCCCACGCGAATATGTTTCCTTTTGGGTCCTGTTCATTATTCCTAACCAAAACAAGAGTGCAAATGTTTTCATGGTCTAAATAAGATGGACAAGAAGATAAGAATGAACTCACCTGGTAGTTTATTTGGCATGCACGAGCGCGAGTAATTGGACCGAAAATCTGTTGTCGTTGTGTAGGCGTGGATGTATCGATCGCGTTGATGTCCTCATCAATTAGTTAACCCAAATGGCATAACTAACCATTCATACAATCCAAATTTTGTTTTAAAAGTAGTTTTCCATCCATCTCCTAGTTTCATTCTTATTTGATGGTAACCACTTCTTAAATCTATTTTGGAGAAAACAGTTGAGCCACTTAGTTCATCTAACATATCATCAAGCCTAGAAATAGGATGATGATACCTGATAGTTATATTATTTATGGCACGGCAATCTGCACACATTCTCCATAAACCATCTTTCTTCGGAACCAAAATTATAGGTACTGAACAAGGGCTAAGACTTTCATGTACGTACCCTTTATCAAGAAGTTCTTGCACTTCTCGTTGTATTTCTCTTGCTTCCTTGGGATTAGTGCGGCAAGGTGGACGGTTAGGAAGAGACGCTCTTGGAGTAAAATCAATTTGGTGCTCTATGCCTCTTAAAGGAGGTAAACCAGTGATGAGGACATCGCTAGTAATGTCAAAGCTAGTAATGAGACTTCAATAACAGGACCAATAACAAGAGCACGAGCCAAGAAACTACAATCTCAGGTGAACCTGCTCCTTAATGAATATGTCATTAATTTTAATGAGAATTTTATACTACCTAAAAACAATGTTTTACTTGTGCTCAGGTTTGAAGAGTCAGCGATGGATGGAGATCAAGGATATGTGGCCGTCATCCAAGGAAGCATAAGTCCACATCATGAACAATGATCAGCCCATAAATAGTGCTTGCGGCCCGTGAACAGTACCGTACGGCCCATGAACAGTACCCGTGCTACGGTGCGCGTGAATAGTACCACATGGGGAGTTTAGTGTTGAATAGCCTTGGGCTGAGACTATATATTGAGGGGTAGACTCCCATTGTAAAGGGAACCACTTTTGATATTAAAAATACTCTTGTTCTTTCTGTTGTCCAAACAACATTGAAGGAATTGAGAGTTAGTCAAAAATCAAGATCGTTCAACCTTTCCGCTGGGAATTGGGAGCGCGATAGAACTTCATCTGGTGGTCGTGAAGTTCAACACGTGTGATTGGGCGAATTATAGAGTGCTAACTCTTGCATTGGCAACGGGGGATCACTACGATTCATCAGTTCCATGTGAGTATCTTGATCCTACGTCGAGAAGATCGGGCGACCCCGTATCATCTTGGTATCAGAGCGCGGTTTACTCGGTAGGATTATTTACCCTTACTTTTAGATTGATTTATTTTTGTCCTATAGTCCATTAAACTGAAAATTGCATTGGCAACGGGGGATCACTACGATTCATCAGTTCCACGTGAGTATCTTGATCCTACGTCGAGAAGATCGGGCGACCCCGTATCAACCAGCAGGTATTTCTTCTGGAAAGACATCTTTGAATACCTGCAATAGTTCTAACATAGCACTAGGAAGGCTAGTGATATCATTAGTAACAGTCAAGTTGCCTTTGTACACAAGTAGCACATGTATCAAATTTGGATTGTTTTGCACTTCTTATATCAGATTTTGTAGCAACCATTACCAACTTTTTTTTCCTCATTAGACTTGTTGGCTCCTATGTTGCACCTAGATTTCTCAGATATATTCTTCTTTTCTTTTCCAACAGTGACTTTTACTTTCCTTTGCATGTTTTGAGCTAATATCTGATTAGGTGTCATTGGTGTCAATTTCTTATTTCAACCACCAATTTAAAGGTATCACACTATGATCATATTACCATGGTCGTCCTAATAATAAATGGCATACAGTCATAGGCACCACATCACAAGTGACAGTGTCAACATAATCACCAATTTTAAATGTGACTTGTACCATGTGTTGTATTTTAACACTACCACAATCACTAAACCATTGCACATGATAAGGATGAGGATGTCTCAACAATTCAAATTAAGTTTATCACACATTTGTTGGCTAGCTAGGTTATGACAACTACCTCCATCGACAATAAGTTTGATTACCTTGTCATTTACCTTGGCTTGTGTTTGGAAGAAGTTGGATCTTTGTGGATGCTCATCATCTTTGATTTGTACACTAAGAGTTTTGGTGACAACAAGGGCAGCTCCAGTTTCAAATCTGCAATCATCATATTCTTCCTTCTCTTTATGAACGTCTCCAAATACTTCAGGATCTGTATTAACATCCTTCTCTTCATTCTCACTAGCTGACTCGTATTGTCCATCTTCAGCCACTATCATTGATCGGTTGTTTGGACATTCCTTGGACACGTGCCCACGTCCCAAACATTTGAAACATTGAATTGCACTACTTCTAGCAGTTGATCCCAATGATGACGATGCAGTAGGCTTCTTCTCACTAGGTGTAGATGCTAGTTTTGACATAGGTGCGGAACTAGCATTAGTTTTAAATGAAGTACTAGTAGAAGTTGTACCTCGTCCCAAGCTAAAGCGAGCCCTTGGTGTGCTGGCTTGTGCTTTTAAGCTAAAAGAAGGTGTTCTTGTTGTCTTGGCATCTTCAAGTAATTGTCTTTCTACCTTTTTAGCTTGGTGGACCAATTCCACCATGCTATTATATGGTTGGTAAACCACGATGTGTTTAATATCTCTATTTAACCCAAATAAAAAACGTGACATGGTTTGTTCTTCATCTTCATGAATTCTTGCTCGAATCTTTTTTCCATATCCTTGTAGTATTCTTCCACAGATTGAGTTCCCTGTCTCATGTTTTGTAATTTATCAAAAAGATCACGTTTATAATGGTTAGGCACAAACCTTGCTCTCATTTCACGCTTCATTTTAGCCCAAGAGGCAATAGGTGGTTCATTATGTTCCTCTCGCTGATTTTGGACTTGCTCCCACCAAATGAGTGCATAGTCATTAAACTCTAATGCAGCCATGGCAAGCTTCTTTTCCTCTGAATAGTTGTGTATTCGGAAGATTTTATCAACCTTCAATTCCCATGCTAGATAAGTATCGGGTTCAGAATTACCTTCAAATTTTGGAATGGTAAATTTGAGTTTGCCAAATTTCTCTTCCTGAGGTTGATCAACTTCATGACGTATTTGACCTCTCCTTATGTTGTATCCCCTACGACCAGCCATACAATAATGTGGTGGAATTAGTGCATCAAGCAAGCAAAGCTGAGAGACAAGTGTAGCAAGAATCCAAGATAACAAAGAATTCTTCATTTGTTTCCTGTTCATCTCATAACAACTCACAACCTACAGCAGGTACATCCACCTCCCGGATCAATTCTTTCCGAGCTAACAGTTCTAGTGCAAGAGCCTTTTCTAGTCCAAATGCAGCTCGAAGTGGAAAGGACCAATTTCACCAAAATGCGAAGCAAGGCCCAACAGTTAGCTCTTCTTCTTCCATGGGCTCTACAGCAAAGAGTAGTGTTGTTCAATGTTTCAAGTGTTTGGGGCGTGGACATATATCAAGGGAGTGCCCAAACAACCGCACCATGCTTTTAATTGAAGGAGGTGAATATGAATCTGCAAGTGAAGGAGAGGGTGATCCAACTACTGATTTGGGTAATGAGGAAAATGAGATGACTTACTGTGATTTTGAGACTGGTGAATCCCTCATTGTCACAACCTAAGCAAGATAATGAACAGCGCTGCAGTCTTTTTCACACAAAGGCAAAGGTAAATGATCGTGTGTGTAAGGTAATCATCGATGGTGGAAGCTTTCATAATTTGGCAAGCAAAGAAATGTGTGAAAAACTTGGATTGAAGCAGCTACGACACACGCATCCATACCATGTGCAGTGGTTGAATGATTGTGGAGAAGTGAAGATTCAACATATGGTGAAGCTGCCTTTCAAAATTGGTGAGTCTTGTGATACCGTAGAGTGTGACGTTGTTCTAATGATGGTATGTCATTTGCTGCCCGGTGAACCATGGCAATATGATCGTGCAATTCAACATGATGGCCGCACCAATCAGTATTCCTTCAAGTGGAACAACAAAGAAATTGTCCTTCGACCAATGTCTCCTACTCAAATTTATGCTGATACAATGCAAAAGAATGAGGAGTTTGGTGATGTTTTTCCAGAAGAGTTGTCTGCTGGTCTTCCACCACTTCGTGGCATTGAACACCAAATCGACTTAATCCCAGGGGCTTCCCTTCCAAATCGACCACCATACCGTACCAATCCAGAAGAAACAAAGGAAATTGAACGACAGAGACAAGCACTACTTGACAAAGGGTATGTACGTGAAAGCCTAGCCCTTGTGTTGTCCCTGTTATCTTAGTTCCTAAGAAAGATGGTACAAGGCGCATGTGTGTAGATTGTAGAGCAATTAACAACATCACTATTAGATATCGTCATCCTATTCCTAGGTTGGATGATATTCTCGATGAATTGAATGGTGCTGTTATTTTCTCTAAAATTGATTTGCGTAGTGGGTATCATCAAATCAGAATGAAAGAGGGAGATGAGTGGAAAACTGCTTTCAAAACAAAATTTGTTTTGTATGAGTGGTTAGTAATGCTTTTTGGTTTAACTAATGCACCTAGTACATTCATGAGACTAATGAATCATGTTTTGGGGGCCTTCATTGGAAAATTTGTTGTAGTATATTTTGATGACATTCTGATATACAGTCATACCAAAGAAGAGCATGTTGAGCATATCAAACAAGTGTTGC
The DNA here is from genome assembly GCA_008326285.1 of Oryza officinalis. Classification (NCBI taxonomy): domain Eukaryota; kingdom Viridiplantae; phylum Streptophyta; class Magnoliopsida; order Poales; family Poaceae; genus Oryza; species Oryza officinalis. The sequence continues at coordinate 17,326,945 of BDMV01000005.1, forward strand.
AAGTACTTAGAATTGAAAATCTGTATGCTAACATGGAGAAGTGCACATTTTGCACAAACAAGGTTGTTTTTTCGGGCTTTGCTATATCTGCACAGGGAGTAGAAGTGGATGAATCTAAAGTCGAGGCAATCAAGAATTGGTCTACACCTGTCAATGTAAGTCAAGTAAGGAGCTTTCATGGGCTTGCTGGGTTTTATCGACGCTTTGTGAAAAATTTCAGCACCATCGCTGCTCCTTTAAACGAGCTCACCAAGAAAGGTAATGAATTTGTTTGGGGTAAGTCACAAGAAAAAGCATTTCAAGAACTTAAGAAATGTCTAACTGAAGCACCTTTGCTTGTTTTGCCTGATTTTGATAAACCATTTGAAATTGAATGTGATGCTAGTGGTTTGGGCATTGGCGGTGTTTTGATGCAAAAGGAAAAACCAGTAGCATACTTTAGTGAGAAACTTGGTTGTGCTCAATTGAATTATTCTGTTTATGACAAAGAACTATATGCTTTGGTCCGTGTTCTGGAAACTTGGCAGTATTATCTTTTGCCCAAAGAATTTATCATACATTCTGATCATGAAGCTTTAAAATATTTGAGAGGGCAAGCTAATCTGAACCGTAGGCATGCTAAATGGGTTGAATTTATTGAATCTTTCCCATACATTCTGAAATACAAGAAAGGCGGGAAGGTGCTAAAACAAAAAGAAAAGAAAAGCTGCACAAAAAAAAACAAAGAAAAAAAGAAGAAAGAAAGAAAGGAAAAAAAAAAGAGAAAATCAGGTGTTATCTTTGATTTGCTTTTAGCTAAGTTGTCTTTTGTATATCAGAGTTGTGCTTGAGTTGTTTCTAGTGCGATCTTGTGGTATCGTTTGTGTCTAGGCTCGCGTCTCTAGTACGTTCTAGCCTAGGACCAGCATGGCACTTGACTTTGAACAGTTATTCAATTTTGCATTTTCTGATTTGAGCATTTGCTTATTTAAGCCTACCTAGAGCTCCACAGATTTGATTGCAACCGTACAGCAAGTGTTTGCCAAGGCATCGATACATCCAACCTCCATTGGGTCTAGGTTGAGTCGGTGTGGTCACCATTCCGCTTGCTTTGGTAAGATCTTGTAAGAGCTTGGTTAAAAGCTTGAGTGTGTGTGATATTTGAGCCTCCATTACCTAGTAGTTGATAGGAGTGTGCATATTGTTGTGTGTGTTTCTTGTTTGCTACTAACCATGGCAGGATTACGCAAGGGGATACGAGATGTTCATGCTCAACGTCGACTTCTTCACCTTCGACGAGATATGACGACTTCTCCATGTGATTCATGTGAGGTACCTGACTATAATTTTGCACGAATTGAATCTAAGTTATCATTCGACGATGGTAAGTATTATTCCGTTGCTTATGTTGATTGGGAGCTAGCAGTAGACAACGAATTTGATAAATATGATTTTTCTGATGCTCAAAAGATTAAGGCTGCTAGTAATAAGTTTACCTCTTCTGCATTCTTTTGGTGGAGTCATGTTAGTAATAAACCTGAAACTTGGAATAAGTGCAAAACCATGATGAGAAAGCGTTTGGTGAGTTCTTATTACAAATGTATTCTTCTTGAGAAACTAGAACATCTGAAACAAGGTGATAGAACTGTTAGAAAGTATATCTATGAATTTAAAGTTTGTATCATCTACAGTGGTCGAAAAGAATGCAATGAGAACACAATGCGTAGATTTTTCAAGGGGCTTAATTCTGAAATTCAGGTTATGCTTGCTAATGTGACATATAATCATATTGGACACCTTTTCATGCTTGCTCGTAGCATTGAGAGTCAAATCATATCAAATGCGAGAAAACATAAACAATGTGATTTATCTCCTATTTCTGAATCTCCGATAGCATTGTGCAATGATGATGTGCAAACATTGGAGGAGCAATCTTTTGTGTCTCCTGTTACTAACGTTTTGCAGGGAGTTCAGAACATTCAACAAAAGGAGGAGAATGATGTATTTGAGAAGAAAGGGGAGAAGCATGAAGCACCCGCGATGTATGAAGAAAATTTGCAAGGTAAATTAAATGGTGCTGAGATAAATAAAGGTGAGTATTCTCAAGCTGAGCTACACATGTCCACTTTTCATGCTATAGTAGAGCAACCATTAGTGGAACCTATTGCCGAGATTCCTTTGTCATAAGTTGATTTGTTTGCTGTTCCTTGTGATAAAGAAGTGTTGTGTGATAATGCTTCACTTATATCCATGCTGGAACAAATGAATGAACATGCTATTCCTGTTGTTAATTCTTTCTGCGCTGATTTTAAGCATGTTGTTCAGATTGCTAATGAAGTTCAGGAACGTATCTTCTTTAAGTACTTTGGGCTATATTCTGTTTGATGACTTTTCTGAGCTTAGAAATTCGAAGGAGAAATTGTTTGCTAAATCTGGTTTGCCATGTCCAATTAATGCTATTTTTCATATCTTTGGTGAATATACTGATAGAGGAATATATTTGGTGCACAGAGTTTACATATGTTTGGATTTAGAACCTCCTCTAGATGTGGATAAAAATTACAAGCTACAGAGACATGTTATTGCTAATCATGCTACTTCGAGTTTATCTAGTTTTGATTGGAAACGGGCTGTTTTAAATGGACTATGCGAAAAGCACCATATGGAAAAACCAAGGACGGTTTTCCGTGAAGAAGGGGAGGATGATGTGACCATGGCTACTATGGATACAACCGTTGCTCACATCATAGTTCAACCAGAAGACATCCAGATCAAACAGTCCAAGTTCTGGAATCCAACTCGACCACCTGCTACACTACTGAATTCAAATGGTCGCCAAATATGTATACGAGGTCCGTTTTGAGCCCATGAGTACTTGATCGAAAGATCTTGGAGTCCTCTTTCCAACGGATCTAGCCTCATCTCTAAATTCCATCCCAGTCAATCGCAATCTCAAAAACAAGGTGCTACATCACCTATAATGGGCCTATGGGCTTGTAACTTTATCTAGGACCCCGGCCCAGGTGGGGCCCATGTGGGGTACGCCCCAACCTGGTGGAGCACGACATAGGAACCCCCTTGGTCGTCCTCCCACCCCTTTAAATAGCTAGGTACCCCTTTAGGGTTTCTCGGGTTTTGTTTAGATTAAAGTTTAGCTTTGCTACTTTGCCGTGTAATCCCGTGATCGGTTAGATCGCTGGTTTGCTCGTTACGGAATCCCAACTTATCATTTGTTTTCAATTCCTATTTGCAATTCAGATTGCTTTTATCTTGTTCTTGCTTGTTTCATCGATTTGCTTGCAGGAATAAGGTTGATCTGCACCGGCAAGATCAACAACCCACAGAGAGGTGTATCGATCGCTAAGGCGCAACACAACAACGTCTCGTATGGTTGTACTCGGGTCGTCAACGTTTCTCCCAAATCGTAGTTATCGTCAATTCACCGAAAGATCGGGCCAATCATATCCCTGATTGCTATCAAGTGGTATCAGAGCAGCTCAGGGTTTATCAGGTACCCCTTTAGGGTTTCTTGGGTTTTGTTGATTAGAGTTAGCAACTTGCTACTTGCATACAGCGCGCGTGTTGGCTAAACCACCCGTCTGTTTGTCTTCGGAACCCCATCATATTGTAAATTCTTAGTGAAACTTTCATCTTCATCTAGCAATTCTGTGCTTGTTCTACTTGTTCTTGCTTTTTCTTCGATTGCTTGCAGGATGAGTGCCCTCGTGGCTGGGCTGTCGCGCACCGCAAGTTCGTGACAACCATTGGAGGTTGGTGTATAGGTTGCTAAGTTGCAGCGTCTTTGGACGGTTGTAGTCGGGCAGTGAGCGTCGTCTCCTTCCCAATCGAGTTATCCAACTCACTCATCAAAAGATCGGGCATCAAACCCTCGATGAGAGAGTTGGATAACTCGATTAGAAAGGAGACGACGTTCACGGCCCGACTACAACCGTCCAAAGGCGCGCCTTAGCAACCGATACACCACCTCCAAGGGTTGTCACGAACTTGCGGTGCGCGACGACCCGGCCACGAGGGCACTCATCCTGCAAGCAATCGAAGAACAAGCAAGAACAAGTTGAACAAGCACTGAATTGCTAGATGAAGATGAAAGTTTCACTAAGAAATCTCAATAGGGTGGGGTTCCGAAGACAAACAGGCGGGCGGTTTAGCCAACACGCGCGCTGTATGCAAGTAACAAGTCGCTAACTCTAATCAACAAAACCCAAGAAACCCTGAAGGGGTACCTAGCTATTTATAGGAGTGTTGGGGTCATCCCCTTACCCTAGGACGCGTCCCTAGTGGACCCAACTTGATACACAGCCCATTGGGCCCAAATATGGTGACGCAGCACCTTTGTCAGAAAAGGACTCGGTAGTAAAACGACGATTTCGGCCGTTTCAGAATATGGACATGAGGCCGGATCCTTTTGAAAGTAGACTTGATAAGCTTTCCATGAAGTACTTGTACGCCCAAAACGGAGTCCGTATGAAGTCGTCGCGGTCGTCACAAGTCGGTGCTGTTCTGTAGTCCGAATCTAGCCCGCGCGAATATGTTTCCTTTTGGGTCCTGTCCATCATTCCTAACCAAATCAAGAGTGCAAACGTTTCCATGGTCTAAATAAGATGGACAAGAAGATAAGAACGAACTCACCTGGTAGTTTATTTGGCGTGCACGAGCACGAGTAATTGGACCGGAAATCTGTTGTCGTTGTGTAGGCTGGATGTATCGATCCGCGTTGATGTCCTCATCATCCTCCCCTTCTTGCATTTGAGTCCTCGACTCAATCTCATCTTCCTCTCCCAAGTATGGCTTTAAATCTGCAATGTTAAATGTCGGACTAACCCCAAAATCTGCAGGAAGATCAAGCTTATATGCATTCTCATTGATTTTCTCTAACACTTTGAAAGGTCCATCAGCTCTAGGCATCAATTTAGACTTTCTCAAATTAGAAAACCTTCCTTTCGCAATATGCAACCAAACCAAATCACCTGGTTCTAAATTCAATTGCCTTCTGACCTTTGTCACCTCAAACTTATACTTAGCATTCATGCTGCTTGTTTTCTTTAGTTGTTTCATGCAATTTTAACATCAATTCAGCACAGTGTTTTAGCATCAAAATTCAGTTTTTCAGAAGATGGCAAAGGCATTAAATCAATAGGAGCACGAGGCAACAAGCCATAAACAATCTCAAAAGGACACATCTTTGTAGTAGAATGCAACAACGATTATAAGCAAATTCAATATGAGGCAAACATTCTTCCCACATCTTTAGATTTTTCTTTAAAACAGCCCTTAACATAGTTGACAAAGTTCTATTCACAACTTCACTTTGACCATCAGTTTGGGGATGACAAGTAGTAGAAAACAAAAGCTTAGACCCCAATTTAGCCCACAAAGTTCTCCAAAAATGGCTAAGAAATTTAGTGTCACGATCAGAAACAATTGTGTTTGGCACACCATGCAAGCGAACAATTTCTTGAAAGAACAAATCAGCAATATGAGTAGCATCATCAGTTTTATGACATGGTATGAAATGTGCCATTTTAGAAAATCTATCCACAACCACAAAAATGCTATCACGCCCCCTCTTAGTCCTAGGCAATCCCAACACAAAATCCATTGAAATATCTTCCCAAGGAACACTAGGAACAGGTAGAGGCATATACAAACCATTTGGATTTAAGCGTGACTTAGCCTTTTGACATGTAGTGCAGCGAGCAACAAATCTCTCCACGTCTCTTCTCATCTTTGGCCAAAAGAAATGACCAGCAAGTATGTCCTCCGTCTTCTTGGCTCCAAAATGTCCCATCAACCCACCGCCGTGCGCTTCCTACAACAACAACAAACGAACGGAGCTAGCTGGAATGCATAGCTTGTTAGCTCTAAAAACAAACCCATCGCTGGAGACAAATTTGTTCCATGTCTTTCCATCCTTACAATGCAGCATCACATCTTTAAATTCATCATCATATATGTACTGGTCTTTAATTGTTTCTAAGCCAAAGATTTTGTAGTCAAGTTGTGTCAACAAAGCATATCTCCTAGACAATGCATCAGCAATGATACTATCCTTCCCTTTCTTGTATTTTATAACATAAGGAAAAGATTCAATGAATTCAACCCATTTAGCATGTCTACGGTTCAGTTTTCCTTGACTACGAATATGCTTCAAAGATTCATGGTCAGAGTGTATGACAAATTCCTTGGGCCACAAATAATGCTGCCATGTTTCTAAAGTTTGCACAATAGCATACAATTCTTTATCATAAGTAGAATAATTCAAAACAGGCCCACTCAATTTTTCACTAAAATATGCAATAGGTTTTCCTTCTTGGAGCAAAACACCACCTAATCCAATCCCACTAGCATCACATTCAAGTTCAAAGGTCTTATTAAAATCGGGAAGTTGGAGGAGAGGTGCATGTGTCAACTTATCTTTCAACATGTTGAAGGCGTTCTCTTGTGTTGCCAAGTGAAAGGCACTCCCTTCTTCGTAAGCTCATTCAATGGCGCGGCAATGGTGCTGAAATCCTTCACAAAGCAGCGATAAAATCCAGCAAGTCCTAAAAAGCTTCGCACTTAAGTGATGGTGTGTGGAACAGGCCACCCCTGTATAGCTTCCTCCTTGGCTTGATCAACCTCAATTCCCTGCGGAGTGACAACATAGCCAAGAAAAGAAACTCGATCCATGCAAAAGGTGCACTTCTCAAGGTTACCAAATAAGCATGCATCACGAAGAGCATTAAAAACAGCACGTAAATGATCAAGATGTTCATCCATAGACTTGCTGTAAATCAATATATCATTAAAGTACCATAAATTTTCCAATGAAAGCACGCAAAACCTCGTTCATTAATCGCATGAAAGTGCTAGGTGCATTAATTAATCCAAAAGGCATAACTAACCATTCATATAAACCGAACTTAGTTTTGAAAGCAGTTTTCCAATCATCTCCCAACTTCATGCGAATCTGGTGGTATCCACTACGCAAATCAACTTTGGAAAACACAACAGCACCACTCAATTCATCAAGCATGTCATCAAAACGTGGAATGGGGTGACGGTATCGAATGGTGATATTGTTTATCGCTCTACAATCAACACACATATGCCATGATCCATCTTTCTTAGGCACAAGAATAACGGGAACAGCACAAGGACTAAGAGACTCACGTACATAGCCTTTGTCGAGTAGTTCTTGTACTTGCCGCTGAATCTCCTTAGTCTCTTCCGGGTTCGTCCTGTATGGCGCAAGGTTGGGCAATGAAGCACCAGGAATGAGGTCAATCTGGTGCTCAATCCTCGAAGTGGTGGCAGCCCCAGTGGTAATGCAGTTGGAAAGACATCAGAATACTCCTGCAAAATGTTAGCAACAGCAGGACTCAAAGAAAATTGCATATCGTCAAGTGAAACCAAAGCATCTTTGCATACCAAAACATAAGCATCCAATGGTGAGGCAATTAATTCGTTAATTTCAGATTTGGTAGCAAGTAAGCATGTTCCTTTCAAGCTTATTTCATTTTTTTTATCAACAACAGACCGAGCATTGTTATTGTTATGGTTCTCACTTTTGGATTTGGTAGCCTTAGCAACATCATCACGCACAATATCTTCAGGAGACATGGGATGCAACACAATTTTCTTATCATGGTATAGGAAAGAATGCTGATTTGACCAACCATGATGCATAGAGTCTCTATCAAATTGCCATGGTCTACCTAGCAGAATATTACAAGCTTGCATAGGCACAACATCACACTCAACAACATCATGGTATGATCCAATTGCAAAATTAATGCTTACTAGTTTTGTTACCTTTGCCTTACCACTGTTGTTTAGCCACTGGATGTAGTATGGATGTGGATGTGGTTTAGTACTAAGTGCAAGCTTCTCCACCATCTCACTGCTAGCCAAGTTGTTGCAGCTACCCCCATCAATGATCATGCGGCAAGAACGTTCTTTAACGACACACTTGGTTTGAAACAACGTGTCTTGCTGATTTTGCTCCGCCTTCTCCATTTGTGCGCTGAGCACACGCTGCACAATGAGGCTCTCATAGCGCTCTGCATCATGAGCACCAATATGCTCTTCTGGACACTCCTATTTATCTGCATGGTCAGCTGCAAGCAAAGCAAGTGTATCCTCATCAAAATCACTAGCAGATGAATACTCACCATCATCTTTGACTACCAAAACACGCTTGCTAGGACAGTCACGTTGCACATGCCCAAAGCCCTTGCAACGATGACATTGTACGTCTCTTGTTCTGCCCGTGGATGCAATTGAAGAAGCGTTTGCTGCTGGCTGTTGGGCAGTCTTGGTCGCTGAACTAGGAGGAGGAACACGTGGCTTGTCGCTGGGCAGAGAAGGTGTTGATTGGGTTGGTGTGGAAGATGTGGAAGTAGTACGTCCGGCCAAAGGAGTAGTCGTGCGTGGCTGCCATGATATAGATTTTCCTGCAGAAAAATTAGCCTTGGCACTAGCACGTCGTCCCTGCACTTCCCTTTCAGCTTTATAAGCAAGATGAAACAAACGGGTTACGTTAGTGTATTCATTGTGAGCCAAGATGTCCTGTATCTCTCTGTTTAAACCATCCAAAAATCTAGCCATAGCAGGTTCCTCATCCTCCTCTAAGTTACAACGCAACATACCCATTTGAAATTCCTGATAATATTTTTCTATACTTTTAGCGCCCTGTCTCAATTGTTGCAACTTATTTAACAGGTCATGTGCATAGTAAGAAGGAATAAATCTAGCTCGCATGACCCGTTTCAAAGCATCCCAAGTCTGTGGCTTGCTATTAGGATTTTTCTTGCCATGCTCTATCCACCAAACAGAACCAAAATCAGTGAACTCCCTAGTAGCAGCCCTAACCCGTTTATCCTCAGGGAACTCATGACATGCAAACTTTTGATCAATAGCAATTTTCTAAGTAATGTATGCATCAGGATCATATTTACCATCTAAAGGAGGTGTCTTAAATTTGATCTTCGTTAAAGCATCATCATTATTGCATACCTCACGTCGCTGGTGTCCATCGATACCTCTACGATTATGACGAAGCCATCGACAAGCACAAGCGTCTCAATCATCATGTTCAGTGTCAGCAGTATAATCATCATCCAAATTATCATCGACGTGCTCACCATCAATGTCGTCTTCATTACGCCGACCATTCTTCCTAGCTTGGTCGTCAAAGTGCCTTAGGAGAGTAGCAAGGCTGGTGTCAATACGAGCAACCGAAGCCTCCAACCCTGTGAGCTTGGTGTTGGCAGCAATTTGTGTGGCCTCCAATTGCCCAATCTTGTCATTCGTCACCTACAAATCTGCATCAAGTCCTTCCGTGTGCCATTTCACTTGCCTTTTAAAATGCCGTATGATGCCTTTCGTGCATGGATAATGGGACGCACCATGATCGTCCTCTGACCTTGCCATGGTTAGTAACACAAAGACAACGAAACAACAGATGAGGAAAAACAAGCCGTACAACTATTAGGATGTAGCTACTGCAAGGCACTCGCTCACTCTCAACCTCTCTCATAAGCTCTTACCAATTCTGACCAATTGCTCACAGGAGGGAGACGACAACCAACAAGTCTGCAATCGTGGAATGAGGTGTATCGGTGCCGTAGCAACAAGACCTGTCAAGCTGTAGCCGAGTGTGCGGAGCTGTGGGTGGGCTGAAAGCAATGCACAAGGAACAATTAGAAACCACGTTAGTCAAAGCAAGTTGAATAATTGTTCAAAGTTGGTACCGTGCTAGTCCTAGGCTAGCAGAAGTAGAGACGCGAGCCTAACCACAAAGGACGCCACAAGACGCAAACCCAAACAGGAACGATGACAATGATGACAACAAGCAATGGTGGAAGGTGCTCACAAGTCGGCTCCTTTTTTTTCTTTCTCTAGTGCTGAGGAGAGAGATGCAACTTTTTTATTTTTTCTTCTATTTTTTGATATTTTTTTCACAACTAGGAGCACATCGGAACCAACCACAGAAAGTCGTAGCTCAAACAGACAAAATATGAACCATGTAGAATTTTTTAAAGATCAATCCAAAGGAGTCACGAAGCTTGTCGTCTTGAATAAAGGATTTTGCAAGTGGAATTTAGCGATTTTAAAGCTGCTGAACCTGGATATAAAATTCAATTTTAAATTTGGATGTAACTTTTTTTGTAGATGTCCGCAGATATATTATAAGCCTGATTCCGAGTCCGTATGAAAAAGATATGGCTATTTTAAGGAAGGTCACTCGAATCAGGGTTGTAATTATTTTCTGGTCGCGGCAGACTCAAAGTTAATCGGACTCAAGGAAAGGAACAAATCTAACACAATCGGAAAGTGATTTGGTGGATGGCTGTGATGAAGATGGCGGCGATGTGCGTGGCAAGAACTCGAAACTCTAATCGACTAAACGCTAAGACCAGCAACTCGACACAACAATGTAACAGAAAACTCAACAAACCCTAACTAAGCAGTACTAGTAGAAAGGCTCAAGGGTTTATAGGATTACGAAAAAACTAATCTACTAATATATATATATATTGGCTTTTCCGGACGGTTTAGCCAACACCGCGCGCTGTATGCAAGTAGCAAGTCGCTAATTCTAATCAAGAAAACCAAAGAAACCCTGAAGGGGTACCTAGCTATTTAAATGGGTGTTGGGGTCGTCCCCTTACCCTAGGACGCGTCTAGTGGTCCCAACTTGATACACAGCCCATTCGGCCCAAATAAGGTAACGCAACACCTTTGTCAGAAAAGGACTCGGTAGTAAAACGAAGATTGCGGCTGTTTCAGAACAGATATTGACATGAGGCCGGTTCCTTTTGAAAGTAGACTTGATAAGATTTCCATGAAGTACTTGCACGCTCAAAACGGAGTCCCTATGAAGTCGTCGCGGTCGTCACAATTCGGTGCTGTTCTGCAGTCCGAATCCAGCCCGCGCGAATATGTTTCCTTTTGGGTCCTGTCCATCATTCCTAACCAAAACAAGAGTGCAAGCGTTTCCATGGTCTAAATAAGATAGACAAGAAGATAAGAGCGAACTCACTTGGTAGTTTATTTGGCGTGCACGAGCGTGAGTAAGTGGACCGAAAATCTGTTGTCGTTGTGTAGACATGGATGTATCGATCGCGTTGATGTCCTCATCAAGTGGAGGCTCAAAAGACACACTCAAGCTTTTAACCAAGATCTTACAAGTTCTTACCAATGCAAGCTGAATGGTGACAAACACCGACTCAACCAAGCACCCCAATGAAGGTTGGATGTATCGATGCGTTGGCAAACACTTGCTGTACGGCTGCAATCAAATCTGTGGAGCTCTGGGTAGGCTGAAATATGTAGCAAGTGGGAATGTGTTTGGCACCATTGGTTTAGAAAATTAATTTTTACACAAGTCGGTTGTCTGCCGAAATGTTTGCAACGTGTGAAAACGAAACTGCACGAAGCCACATAACTGTGTTTTTGGGCACAAAACTGCGTTTTTGGGCATGTGGGAATGTGTACACCATTGGTTGCTAAAATTAATTTTTACATGAGTCGGTAGGCCTGCCGAAAAAATTGCAACATGCAAAAACGAAACCGCTCGAAACTACTCAAAAGTGTATTTGGGCAAGTGGGAATGTGTTTGGCACCGTTGGTTTAGAAAATTAATTTTTACACGAGTCGATGTGCCCGCCGGAATGTTTGCAACGTGTGAAAACGAAACCGCTCGAAGCCACTCAAAAGTGTTTTTGGGCATGTGGCAATGTGCTTGGAAGCATTGGTTGAGAAAATTAATTTTTACACGAGTCGGTGGGCTCACAGGTAAGTTTGTACGTTTCGAAAACGAAACCAATCAAAAGTGTTTTTGGGCATGTGGGAATGTGTTTGCCACCATTGGTTGCAAAAGTTAATTTTTACACGAGTCGGTGATAAGTACCCTGAGCTGCTTTGATACCACTTGATAAACCTTGAATACCACTCGATACGCTCAGGGATCTGGTTGTCCCGATCTTCCAGTGAGTTGATGATAACTACGATTTAGGAGAAACGTTGACGATCCGACTACAACCTCTCCATGTGTTGTTGATCTTGCCGGTGCAAATCAACCTTATTCCTGCAAGCAAATCGAAGAAACAAGCAAGAACAAGATAAAAGCAATCTGAATTGCAAATAGGAATTAAAACTCATGATAAAGGGGTACCTAGCAGAATATTACAAGCTTGCATAGGTACAACATCACACTCAACAACATCATGGTACAATCAAATTGCAAAATTAATGCATACGAGTTTTGTTAACTTTGCCTTACCACTGTTGTTTAGCCATTGGATGTAGTATGGATGTGGATGTGGTTTGGTACTAAGTGCAAGCTTCTCCACCAATGGATCCAACCTTATGCAATTAACAAATTAATTGCCTCACCATTGGATGCCTATGTTTTGGTATGCAAAGATGTTTGATTTCACTTGACGAAATGCAATTTTCTTTGCCTTCTGCTGTTGCTAACATTTTGCAGGAGTATTCTGATGTCTTTCCAACTGCATTACCACCGGGGCTGCCACCACTTCGAGGGATTGAGCACCAGATTGACCTCATTCCTGGTGCTTCATTGCCCAACCGTGCGCCATACAGGACGAACCCGGAAGAGACTAAGGAGATTCAGCGGTAAGTACAAGAACTACTCGACAAAGGCTATGTACGTGAATCTCTTAGTCCTTGTGCAGTTCCCGTTATTCTTGTGCCTATGAAAGGTCAATCATGGCATATGTGTGTTGATTGTAGAGCGATAAACCATATCACCATTCGATACCGTCACCCCATTCCACATTTTGATGACATGCTTGATGAATTGAGTGGTGCTGTTGTGTTTTCCAAAGTTGATTTGCATAGTGGATACCACCAGATTCGCATAAAGTTGGGAGATGAATGGAAAATTACTTTCAAAACTAAGTTCGGTTTATATGAATGGTTAGTTATGCCTTTATATTAACTAATGCACCTTTGAACTTGAATGTGATGCTAGTGGGATTGGATTGGGTGGTGTTTTGCTCCAAGAAGGAAAACCTATTGCTTATTTTAGTGAAAAATTGAGTGGGCCTATTCTGAATTATTACTTATGATAAAGAATTGTATGCTCCTATGCAAACTTTAGAAAAATGGCAGCATTATTTGTGGCCCAAGGAATTTGTCATACACTCTGACCATGAATCTTTGAAGCATATTCGTAGTCTAGGAAAACTGAACCGTAGACATGCTAAATGGGTTAAATTCATTGAATCTTTTCCTTATGTTATCAAACACAAGAAAGAGAAGGATAATATCATTGTTGATGCATTGTCTAGGAGATATGCTTTGTTGACACAACTTGACAACAAAATCTTTGGGTTAGAAACAATTAAAGACCAGTATGATAATGAATTTAAAGATGTGTTGCTGCATTGTAAGGATGGAAAGACATGGAACAAATTTGTCTTCAGCGATGGGTTTGTTTTTAGAGCTAACAAGCTATGCATTCTAGCTAGCTCCGTTCGTTTGTTGTTGCAGGAAGCGCACAGCAGTGGGTTGATGGGGCATTTTGGTGCCAAGAAGACGGAGGACATACTTGCTGGTCATTTCTTTTGGCCAAAGATGAGAAGAGACACGGAGAGATTTGTTGCTCGCTGCACTACGTGTCAAAAGGCTAAGTCACGCTTAAATCCACATGGTTTGTATATGCCTCTACCTGTTCTTGCTGTTGCTTAGCAAGATATTTCAATGGATTTTGTGTTGGGATTGCCTAGGACTAAGAGGGGGTGTGATAGCATTTTTGTGGTTGTGGATCAATTTTCTAGAATGGCACATTTCATACCATGTCATAAAACTGATGATGCTACTTATATTGCCGATTTGTTCTTTCGAGAAATTGTTCGCTTGCATGGTGTGCCAAACACAATTGTTTCTGTTCGTGACACTAAATTTCTTAGCCATTTTTGGAGAACTTTGTGGGCTAAATTGGGACTAAGCTTTTGTTTTCTACTACTTATCATCCCCAAACTGATGGTCAAACTGAAGTTGTGAATAGAACTTTGTCAACTATGTTAAGGGCTGTTTTAAAGAAAAATCTAAAGATGTGGGAAGAATGTTTGCCTCATATTGAATTTGCTTATAATCATTTGTTGCATTCTACTACAAAGATGTGTCCTTTTGAGATTGTTTATGGCTTGTTGCCTCGTGCTCCTATTGATTTAATGCCTTTGCCATCTTCTGAAAAACTGAATTTTGATGCTAAACACCGTGCTGAATTGATGTTAAAATTGCATGAAACAACTAAAAAAAACAAAGCATGCATGAATGCTAAGTATAAGCTTGTAGGTGACAAAGGTCAAAGGCAATTGAATTTAGAACCAGGTGATTTGGTTTGGTTGCATATGTGAAAGGAATGGTTTTCTAATTTGAGAAAGTCTAAATTGATGCCTAGAGCTGATGGACCTTTCAAAGTGTAGAGAAAATCAATGAGAATGCATATAAGCTTGATCTTCCTGCAGATTTTGGGGTTAGTCCGACATTTAACATTGCAGATTTAAAGCCACACTTGGGAGAGGAAGATGAGATTGAGTCAACTCAAATGCAAGAAGGGGAGGATGATGAGGACATCAACGCGGTCGATACATCCATGCTTACACAACGACAACAGATTTCCGGTCCAATTACTCGTGCTCGTGCATGCCAAATAAACTACCAGGACCCAAAAGGAAACATATTCGCACGGGCTGGATTCGGACTACAGAGCAACACCGATTTGTGACGACCGCCACGACTTCATACGGACTCCATTTTGGGCATGCAAGTACTTCATGGAAAGATTATCTTGTCTACTTTCAAATGGATCCAGCCTCATGTCCATATCTATTTTGAAACGGCCGCAATCTTCGTTTTACTACCGAGTCCTTTTCTGTCAAAGGTGCTGCATCACCTTATTTGAGCCCAATGGGCTGTGTATCAAGTTGGGTCCACTAGGGACGCATCCTAGGGTAAGGGGATGACCCCAACACCCATTTAAATAGCTAGGTACCCCTTCAGCGTTTCTGGGGTTTTGTTAGATTAAAGTTTTAGCCATTGCTACTTTTTCTTGTAGTTACGTGGGTTTTGTTGATTAGAGTTAGTGACTTGCTACTTGCATACAACGCGTGTGTTGGCTAAACCGCCCATCTATTTGTCTTCGGAACCCCACCATATTGAGATTTCTTAGTGAAACTTTAATCTTCATCTAGCAATTCAGTGCTTGTTGTACTTGTTCTTGCTTGTTCTTCGATTGTTTGCAGGACGAGTGCCCTCGTGGCCAGGTCGTCGCGCATCGCAAGTTCGTGACAACCCTTGGAGGTGGTGTATCGGTTGCTAAGGCGCAGCAGCGCCTTTGGACGGTTGTAGTCGGGCCGTGAACGTCGTCTCCTTTCTAATCGAGTTATCCAACTCTCTCATCGAAAGATCGGGCATCAAACCCTAGCGGGTTCTCATCAGGTGGTATCAGAGCGTGGTTGATCAGTGAGTGACTTTTTACCCTTCATTGTTTCATTTTCCTATAGTCTAGAAAAAGCCAAAAAAAATAGTAGATTAGTTCTCCGTAATCAAATAAACCCTTGAGCCTTTTTACGAGTACTGCTTAGTTAAGGCTTGTTGAATCTTCGATTGTATCAGTTGTGTTAAGTGGTCTTAGCATTTAGTCGATTAGAGTTTCGAGTTCTTGCCACGCACATCGCCGCCATCTTCATCATAGCCATCCATCAAATCTCTTTCCGAATATGTTAGATCTGTTCTTTTCCTTGAGTTCGATTACCTTTGAGTGTGCCGCCACCAGAAGAAAAAAAATAGAACCCTGATTCGAGTGACTTTCCTTAAAATACTCATATCTTTTTCATACGGACTCGGAATCAGGCTTATAATATATCCGCGAACATTTACAGAAAAAGTTACGTCCGTTTCCTCTCGGCTTTGCCAGGTTCGGCAAATTTAAAATTGCCAAATTCCGCTTGCAAAATCCTATATTCGAGACAACAAGCTTTGGGACTCCATTGGATTGAACTTTGAAAAATTCTACAGCTTCATATTTTGTCCGTTTGAGCTACGACTTTCTATGGTTGGTTCCGGTGTGCTCCTAGTTGTGAAAAAAAATATAAAAAAAGAAAAAAAATAAAAAAGTCGCATCTCTCTCCTCAGCACTAGAGAGAGAAAGCAAAAAAAAAGGAGCCGACTTGTGAGCACCTCCCACCATTGCCTGTTGTTACCATTGTCATCGTTCCTGTTTGGGTTTTTATCTTATGGCGTCCTTTATGGTTAGGCTCGCGTCTCTACTTCGGCTAGCCTAGGGCCAGCACGGTATCAACCTTTGAACGATTTTCAACTTGCTTTGACTAACGTGGTTTCTAGTTGTTCCTTATGCATTGCTTTCGGCCCACCCACAACTCCACACACTCTGCTACAGCTTGACAGGTCTTGTTGCTACGGCACCAATACACCTCGTTCCACGGATTTAGACTTGTTGGTTGCCGTCTCCCTCTTGTGAGCAATTGGTAAGAATTGGTAAGACCAAGCTAGAAATAATGGTCGGCGTAATGAAGACGACATTGATTGTGAGCACGTCGATGATAATTTGAATGATGATTATACTGCTGACACTGAACAGGATGATTGAGACGCTCGTGATCGTCGACGGCTACGTCATAATCGTAGAGGTATGGGTGGACACCGTCGACATGAGGTAGGCAATAATGATGATGCTTTAACTAAAATCAAATTTAAGATACCTCCTTTTGATGGAAAATATGATCCTGATGCGTACATTACTTGGGAAATTGCCATTGATCAAAAGTTTGCATGTCATGAGTTCCCTGAGAATAAACGGGTTAGGGCTGCTACCAGTGAGTTCACTGATTTTGCTTCTGTTTGGTGGATAGAACATGGCAAGAAAAATCCTAATAACATGCCACAGACTTGGGATTATCAGGAATATTATCAGGGCGCTAAAAGTTGAAACAATTGAGACAGGGCGCTAAAAGTGTAGAAGAATATTATCAGGAATTGCAAATGGGTATGTTGCGTTGTAACTTAGAGGATGATGAGGAACCTGCTATGGCTAGATTTTTGTGTGGTTTAAACAGAGAGATACAGGATATCCTGGCTTACAAGGAATACATTAACGTAACCCGTCTGTTTCATCTTGCTTGTAAAGCTGAAAGGGAAGTGCAGGGACGACGTGCTAGTGCCAAGGCTACATCATGGCAAATCATGGCAGCCACGCACGACTACTCCTCTGGCAGGACATACTACTTCCACCTCTTCCACACCAAGTCGATTAGCACCTTCTCCACCCAGCGACAAGCCACGTGTTCCTCCTCCTAGTTCAGCGACCAAGACTGCCCAACAGCCAGCCGCAAGCGCTTCTTCAATTGCATCCACAGGCATAACAAGGGACATACAGTGTCGTCGCTGCATGGGCTTTGGGCATGTGCAACGTGACTGTCCTAGCAAGCGTGTTTTGGTAGTCAAAGATGATGGTGAGTATTCATCTGCTAGTGATTTCGATGAGGATACACTTGCTTTGCTTGCAGCTGACCATGCAGATAAAGAGGAGCATCTAGAAGAGCATATTGGTGCTCATGATGCAGAGCGCTATGAGAGCCTCATTGTGCAGAGTGTGCTCAGTGCACAAATGGAGAAGGCGGAGCAAAATCAGCGACACACGTTGTTTCAAACCAAGTGTGTCATTAAAGAACGTTCCTGCCGCATGAACATTGATGGCGGTAGCTGCAACAACTTGGCTAGCAGTGAGATTGTGGAGAAGCATGCACTTAGTACCAAACCACATCCACATCTATACTACACCCAGTGGCTAAACAACATGTGGAATTTGTTTGGCACCATTGGTTGCGAAAATTATTTTTTACACGGGTCGGTAGGTCCACCGTAATGATTGCAATGTGCGAAAACAAAACCACTTAAAAATACTCAAAAGTGTTTTTGGGCATGAGTGAATGTGTTTGGCACCATTGGTTTAGAAAATTAATCTTTACACGAGTCAGTGGACCCATCGTAAAGATTCCACGGAGCGAAAATGAAACCACTCGAAGCCACTGAAAAGCATTTTTGGGCATGTGGGAATGCATTTCGCACCATTGGTTGTGAAAATTATTTTTTACACAAGTCGGTGGGTCCATTGGAATGTTTGCAACGTGTGAAAACGAAACCACTAAAATGTGTTTTTGGGCATGTGGGAATGAGTTTGGCACCATTCATTGCTAAACTTAATTTTTACACGAGGTGGTAGGCCCGTCGGAATGATTGCAACGTGTGAGAACGAAACCGCTCAAAGCCACCAAAATGTGTTTTTGGGCACGTGGGAATGTGTTTGGCACCATTGGTTGCTAAAATTAATTTTTACACGAGTCGATAGGCCCTCCGGAATGATTGCAACGTGTGAAAACAAAACCGCTCGAAACTATTCAAAAGTGTATTTGGGCATGTGGCGTGTTTGGTACCATTGGTTGAGAAAATTAATTTTTACACTAGTCGGTGGGCTTGCAGGTAAGTTTGCACGTTTCGAAAACGAAACCAATCAAAAGTGTTTTTGGGCTTGTGAGAATGTGTTTGTCACCATTGGTTGCGAAAATTAACTTTTACACGAGTTGGTGGGCTCCCAGGTATGTTTGCACGTTTCAAAAACGAAAGCACTCAAAAGTGTTTTTTGGGCATGTGGGAATGTGTTTGGCACCATTTGTTGCGAAAATTAATTTTTACACGAGTCAGTGGGTCCGCCGGAATGTTTGCAACGTATGAAAACGAAACCACTCGAAGCCACTCAAATAGTGTTTTTGGGCATGTGGGAATGTGTTCGGCACCATTGGTTTAGAAAATTAATTTTTACATGAGTCAGTGAGCCTTCCAAAAAGTTTCCACGGTGCGAAAATGAAACCGCTCGAAACTACTCAAACGCATTTTTGCGCATGTGGAAATGCATTTGGCACCATTGGTTGTGAAAATTAATTTTTACATGAGACGGTTGGTCCGTTGGAATGTTTGCAACGTGTGAAAACGAAACCGCTTGAAGGCACTAAAATGTGTTTTTGGGCATGTGGCAATGTGTTTGGCACCATTGGTTGAGAAAATTAATGATGAGAACCCGCTAGGGTTTGTGGCCGATCTTTCGATGAGAGACGTGAGATAACTCGATTGATGGATGGAGATAACGTTCACAGCCCGACTACAGCCTTCCAAGACCACGCCTTAGCGACCGATACACCACTTCCAAAAGGCCGTCCCGATCTTGTGGAACGTGACAACCAGCCACTAGGGCTCCCGTCCTGCAAGCAATCGAAGAACTAGCAAGAACGAGGAAACAAGCACTGAATTTGCAAGATGAAATTGAAGGTCTCAAACTGAATCTTAATCAAGAGTGGGGTTCCGAAGACAAGGAGACAGGCGGCTGAATCAGCACGCGTGCCTACAAGCAAGTAGCGAAGGCTAAACTTGATCTAAACAAAACCCGGGTGTTCCTGGTGGCGGCTAAGGGGTATATAACGTGGGGAGGACGACCACAAGAGAGTTTGGGTCGTGCTCCAACCCTAGGACGTGTCCCTATTGGACTCTAAACGATACAAGCCCATTGGGCTAAATTAAGGTGGCGCAGCACCCTGGACAGAAAAGACCACTCGGTAGTTTTTGGACTGTTGACGCCGCTTCTGAATAGAGATGAGTACAAGGCCAGATCCATATGAAAGTAGACTTGTTCAGCTTTCCAACAAGTCCAGAATCACCCCAATCCGACTCCGTATGTAGCCGGGGCAACCATTGCAAGTTGGAGGTGTGCTGCAATCCGAATCCAACCTACGCAAGTCCTTTTCCCTTTCGGTCTTCTCCTTGATTCCTAATCAAAACAAGAGTGCACGTGTCTCCAAGATCTAAACAGGATAGATAAGAGCTCAAGAAGGAACTCACTTGATGATTAAGTTGTCGAGCACGAGCACGAGTAATAGGACCAGTAATAGGACCAGCATGGACTTGTGTCGGTGTGGATGTATGGTTGGTGGTGATGTCCTCATCATCCTCCCTTTCTTGAATTTGAGTCGTCCTCGACTCAAGCTCGTCTTCCTCACCCAAATAAGGCTTCAAATCTGCAATGTTAAATGTGGGACTAACCCCAAAAGCTGCAGGATGATCAAGCTTATATGCATTCTCATTAATTCATTGCAGCACTTTAAAAGGACCATCAGCTCTAGGCATCAATTTAGATTTTCTCAATTCAGGAAACCTATCCTTTCGCAAATGCAACCAGACCAAATCGCCAGGTTCAAAAATCAATTCCCTTCTACCTTTATCTCCAACAAATTTGTACCTAATTCATACGCTCTATGTTGCTTTAGTGGTTTCATGCAGTTTCAGCATCAATTCAGCACGTTGCTTAGCATCAAAATTCAACTTCTCAGAATTTGGCAAAGGCATTAAATCAATAGGAGCACGTGGTAACAAACCATAAACAATCTCAAAGGGACACATCTTTGTAGTAGAATGCAGGGAACGATTATAAGCAAACTCAATATGAGGCAAACAATCTTCCCAGATCTTAATATTCTTCTTTAAAACAGCCCTTAACATAGTAGATAAAGTTCTATTCACAACTTCAGTTTGACCATCAGTTTGGGGATGACAAGTGGTGGAAAATAAAAGCTTAGTCCCCAATTTATTCCATAAAGTTCTCCAAAAATGGCTAAGAAATTTAGCGTCACGATCAGAAACAATTGTATTTGGCACACCATGCAAGCGAACAACTTCTTGAAAGAACAAATCAGCAATATGTGTAGCATCATCAGTTTTATGACATGGTATAAAATGTGTCATTTTAGAGAATCTATCCACAACTACAAAAACACTATCGCGCCCTTTCCTAGTCCGTGGCAATCCCCACACAAAATACATAGAAATATCTTCCCAAGGAGCACTAGGAACAGGAAGAGGCATATACAAACCGTGGGGATTTAACCGTGACTTAGCCTTTTGACATGTTGTGCAGCGAGCAACAAATCTCTCCACGTCTCGTCGCATGTTTGGCCAAAAGAAATGACCAGCAAGAATGTCCTCCGTCTTCTTCGCTCCAAAATGTCCCATCAAGCCACCTCCATGCGCTTGCTGCAACAACAACAAGCGAACGGAGCTAGCTGGAAGGCATAGCTTGTTAGCTCTAAACACAAACCCATCATTGATGATGAATTTGTTCCATGACTTTCCATCCTTACAATGCAGCAATACATCTTTAAAATCAGCATCATGAGCATATTGGTCTTTAATTGTGTCTAATCCAAAGATCTTGTAATCAAGTTGATTCAGCAAAGTATATCTTCTAGACAATGCATCCGCAATGATATTATCCTTCCCTTTCTTGTGTTTAATAACATAAGGAAAAGATTCAATAAATTCAACCCATTTTGCATGTCTACGATTCAATTTTCCTTGACTACGAATATGTTTCAAAGATTCATGATCAGAATGTATAACAAATTCTTTGGGCCACAAATAATGCTGCCATGTTTCTATTGTCCGAACAAGAGCATATAATTCCTTATCATATGTAGAATAATTCAGAAGAGGCCCGCTCAATTTCTCACTAAAATATGCAACAGGTTTGCCTTCTTGTAACAAAACACCACCCAATTCAATTCCACTAGCATCACATTAAAATCAGGGAGTTGGAGCAGAGGTGCATGTGTTAACTTATCTTTTAGCATGTGGAAAGAATGCTGTTGTGCTTTGCCCCAAGAAAAGAGCACTCCTTTCTTTGTTAGCTCATTCAACGGTGTAGCAATGGTGCTGAAATCCTTCACAAAACGGCGATAGAAACCAGCAAGTCCTAGGAAACTCCGCACTTGTGTGACCGTTGTAGGTACGGGCCATCCCTGTATAGCTTCCACCTTGGATTTGTCAACTTCAATTCCCTGTGGAGTGACAACATAGCCAAGAAACGATACTCGAGCGGTGCAAAAAGTGCACTTCTCAAGGTTACCAAATAAACGTGCATCACGCAGAGCATTAAAAACAGCACGTAAGTGATCAATATGTTCGTCCATCGATTTGTTATAAATCAGTATATCATCAAAGTAGACAACAACAAATTTCCCAATGAAAACACGCAAAACCTCGTGCATTAATCTCATGAAAGTACTAGGTGCATTAGTTAACCCAAAAGGCATGACTAACCACTCATATAAACCAAACTTAGTTTTGAAAGCAGTTTTCCATTCATCTCTCAATTTCATACGAATCTGGTGGTACCCATTACGCAAATCAACTTTTGAAAACACCACAGCACCACTCAATTCATCAAACATATCATCTAATCGTGGAATAGGGTGTCGATATCGAATGGTGATATTATTAATAGCCCTGCAATCAACACACATATGCCATGTTCCATCTTTCTTAGGCACTAAAATTACTGGAACAGCACAAGGGCTAAGAGATTCTCGCACATAACCTTTGTCCCGTAGTTCTTGCACTTGTCGCTGAATTTCCTTTGTTTCTTCCGGATTTGTCCTGTATGGTGCACGGTTTGGCAAAGATGCACCAGGAATAAGATCAATTTGGTGCTCAATCCCACGTATTGGTGGCAAGCCCGCTGGTATCTCACTTGGAAACACATCAGAATACTCCTGCAAAATGTTAGCAACAGCAGGGGGCAAAGAACGTTGCATATCCTCAATTGAAATCAAAACATCCTTGCATACCAAAGCATACGCGACAGAGGTGGATGCATTGAACTCATTAATATCAGATTTTGTGGCGAGCATACAACGGCCTTTCAGTTTTATTTTATCTTTGTCATCAATTACAGATTTGTCATTTTTATTGCTCTCGCTCTTTGCTTTAGCAGCCCTAGCAACATCAGTTTGCATAATAGCTTCAGGAGACATAGGATGCAACACAATTTTTCGATCATGGTATAGAAAAGAATATTGATTTGATCTACCATGATGCATAGAATCTCTATCAAATTGCCAAGGTCTACCTAGCAGAATATTGCAAGCTTGCATAGGCACCACATCACATTCAACAATATCTTTGTATGATCCAATGGAAAATTTTGATTCGCACAAGTCTAGTTACCTTTGCCTTACCACTGTTGTTCAACCACTGGATGTAGTAGGGATGTGGGTGTGGTTTGGTGGTGAGGGCAAGCTTCTGTACCATATCGCTGCTTGCCAAGTTGTTGCAGCTACCGCCATCAATGATCATGCGGCACGAACGCTCTTTGATGACACCCTTTGTTTGAAATAAAGTGTGTCGCTGATTTTGCTCTGCCTTCTCCATTTGTGCACTAAGCACTCGCTGTACGATCAAGCTCTCATAGCGCTCCGCGTCATCTGCATTAATATGTTCTTCTATGTGTGCCTCACTACCTGCATGGTCAGCTACAAGCAATGCAAGTGTATGTTCATCAAAATCACTAGCAGATGAACACTCACCATCATCTTTGACAATCATAACACGCTTGTTTGGACAGTCTCGCATCACATGCCCATATCCCTTGCATCGGTGACATTGTATGTTGCTTGTTCTACCTGTAGATGCCACGGATGAAGTACTCGCAGCCGACTTCTGCACTGTCTTTGCAACGGAGTTGGTGGGGGCAGGTCGAGTCTTGTCACTGGATGATGGCGGAGGAGTACGTGTAGACGGAGTTGTAGCCATGCGATGCTGCCATGGGTTAGCTTTCCCTACAGAAACATTAGTCCTTGCACTAGCACGTCGTCCCTGCACTTCCCTTTCAGCTTTACAAGCAAGATGAAACAAACAGGTTACGTTATTGTATTCTTTGTAAGCGAGGATGTCCTGAATTTCTCGATTTAATCCGCCCAAAAATCTAGCCATAGCAGGTTCCTCATCCTCCTCTAAGTTACAACGCAACATACCCGTTTGTAATTCCTGATAATATTCTTCTACACTTTTGGCACCTTGTCTCAATTGCTGCAACTTATTTATCATATCACGGGCATAGTAAGATGGAACAAATCTAGCTCTCATGGCTCGTTTCAACGCATCCCAAGTTTTAGGTATGTTATTAGGATTTTTCTTGCCATATTCTATCCACCAGACAGAAGCAAAATCTGTGAACTCACTAGTAGCAGCCCTAACGTGTGTAGTCTCAGGAAATTCATGACATGCAAACTTTTGATCAACAGCAATCTCCCAAGTAATGTATGCATTAGGATCATATTTACCATCAAAAGGAGGTATTTTAAATTTAATCTTACTGAAAGCATCATCATTATTGCGCACCTCGCGACGACGGCGGCCACCCATACCTCTACGGTTGTGATGTAGGCGATGTCGATCACGAGTGTCTCGGTCATCATGTTCAGTATCAGCGTTGCGGCATCGCAACTACCGTGCTCGTGAACTTCCTCCGTCTGTTCTTCGTTATGCTTCTCTTTATCATCAGTGTGGAAGTCATCAAAACGCCTTAGAAGAGCAGCAAGGTTTTTGTCCACACTAGCAACAGATTCCTCCAAACTTGTAAGCTTGTTGTCTGTGCCAATCTGTGTAGCCTCCAACTGCCCAAGCTTTTCATTTGTCACCTGCAAGTCGTTATCAAGCCCCTCGGTGTGCAGCTGCACTTTCCTTTCAAAATATTGTATGATGCCCTTAGTGCGAGGTGAATGTATAATTTGGTTATCATCATCTGTCCCTGTCATGGTTCAAAGACAAAGACAACAAGAAAGCAAGTGACGAAATAAAAGCCCTACAACTACTAGGATGTAGCTACAGCAAGTCGCTCACTCTCAACTTGTCACACCAGTTCTTACCAATAAGAACCTTGCTCGATAGGAGGGATCGTCTACCAACAAGTCTGCAGCAATGATGAAGTGTATCGGTGCCACAGCACAAGGCCTGTCAAGCTGTAGAATATGTGGAGCTATAGGTGGGCTGAAACAGGGAACGAGCTAGCACCACATTAATTATTAAAAGCAAGTTGAATAATCGTTCAACCGGCGGTACTGTGCTGGTCCTAGCCAAGACCATGCTAGAGACGTGAGCCTGGACACAAAGGAGGGCACAACACACCACCCGAGGTGAACGAGAAACACAAAAGAACAGCCCCTTTTTTTTTCTTTTCTTTTCTTTTTTTTCTTTTTTTTTCTTTTTTTTCTTTTTTTTTTCAGGGGACCCTCAAAACTGATTATATGAGCAAGGAGGCTTCTAAAGAGCAACTCACCACACACACTTTTTCAGAAAGTCCAGGGGTATCTCTCTCTCTTTCTCTCTCTCTCTCTAAAGTAAGCCAAAATCCTACTCGGATTGCACACAATGTCTCCTCATCGGATTGGAACTTCGAACTCTACCCAGACTCGGCCAACAGAGAGATAATATAGTAGCACAGGATTAACCGATTCCTTATCAGATTGGAACCTTGAACTCTACGCAGACTCGGCCAACAGAGAAGCAATACGGTAGTGCGTGTTGTGATAAAACTGTGACAAGAACTCGAAATTCTAAGGGATCAAATCTAAGACCAGCAACTCGACACTACCGATGCAACCAAATATTCAACAAGCCCTAACTAAGCAGTACTAGCCACAGCTCAAAGGGTTTATAGGATTGCAGGAAACTAATCTACTATATTTTTTTTTGGTTTTTCTGAATTATAGGAAAAATAAAACATCGAAGGATTGGAAATCTCTCACCGATAAACCATGCTCTGATACCAATTGATGAGAACCCGCTAGGGTTTGTGGCCGATCTTTCGATGAGAGACGTGAGATAACTCGATTGATGGATGGAGATGATGTTCACGGCCCGACTACAGCCTTCCAAGACCACGCCTTAGCGACCGATACACCACTTCCGAAAGGCCGTCCCGATCTTGTGGAACGCGACAACCAGCCACTAGGGCTCCCGTCTTGCAAGCAATCGAAGAACTAGCAAGAACGAGGAAACAAGCACTGAATTTGCAAGATGAAATTGAAGGTCTCAAACTGAATCTTAATCAAGAGTGGGGTTCCGAAGACAAGGAGACAGGCAGCTGAATCAGCACGCGTGCCTACAAGCAAGTAGCGAAGGCTAAACTTGATCTAAACAAAACCCGGTGTTCCTGGTGGCGGCTAAGGGGTATATAACGTGGGGAGAACGACCACAAGAGAGTTTGGGTCGTGCTCCAACCCTAGGACGTGTCCCTATTGGACTCTAAACGATATAAGCCCATTGGGCTAAATTAAGGTGGCGCAGCACCCTGGACAGAAAAGACCACTCGGTAGTGTTTGGACTGTTGACGCCGCTTCTTAATAGAGATGAGTACAAGGCCAGATTATGAAAGTAGACTTGTTCAGCTTTCCAACAAGTCCAGAATCACCCCAATCCGACTCCGTATGTAGCCGGGGCAACATTGCAAGTTGGAGGTGTGCTCCAATCCGAATCCAGCCTACGCGAGTCCTTTTCCCTTTCGGTCTTCTCCTTGATTCCTAATCAAAACAAGAGTGCACGTGTCTCCAAGATCTAAATAGGATAGATAAGAGCTCAAGAATGAACTCACTTGATGATTAAGTTGTCGAGCACGAGCACGAGTAATAGGACCAGTAATAGGACCAGCATGGACTGGTGTCGGTGTGGATGTATGGTTGGTGGTGATGTCCTCATCAATTAATTTTTACACGAGTCGGTGAGCTCGCAGGTAAGTTTGCACGTTTCAAAAACGAAACCAATCAAAAGCGTTTTTGGGCATGTGGGAATGTGTTTGCCACCATTGGTTGTGAAAATTAAATTTTACACGAGTCGATGGGCTCAGAGGTAAGTTTGCACGTTTCGAAAACAAAACCGCTCGAAGCCACTCAAATGTGTTTTTGAGCATGTGGGAATGTGTTTGGCACCATTGGTTGAGAAAATTAATTTTTACACGAGTTGGTGGCATCGCAGGTAAGTTTCCATGTTTCGAAAACGAAACCAATCAGAAGTGTTTTTGGGCATGAGGGAAAGTGTTTGGCACCATTGGTTGCGAAAATTAATTTTTACACGAGTCCATGAGCTTGGTGAAAATTTTCGACGGTGCGAAAATGAAACCGCTCGAAACCACTCAAAAGTGTTTTTGGGCAAGTGGGAATGTACTTGGCTCCATTGGTTGCGAAAATAAATTTTTACACGAGTCGATGGGTACCTAACTATTTAATGGGTGGATGGACGACCAAGGGGGTCTCTTGGTCGTGCTCCACCAGGTTGGGGCGCGCCCCACATGGGCCCCACCTGGGCCGGGGTCCAGATAAAGTTACAAGCCCATAGGCCCATTATAGGTGACGTAGCACCTTGTTTCTGAGATTGCAACCGACTAGATGGAATTTGGAGATGAGGCTGGATCCATTAGAAAGAGGATTCCAAGAGCTTTCCATCAAGTACTCATGGACCAAAAATGGAGCTTGTATGCATATTTAGCGGCCGTTTGAAGTCAGCACTGTAACAGGTGCCCGAATTGGATTTCTGTACTTGGACAACTTGATCTTGATGAGAGCAATGGGTGTACCAATGGTAGTCATGGTCACATCAACTTGGCACCATTGGTTGCGAAAATTCATTTTTACACGAGCCGGTGGGTTTGCCGGAATGTTTGCAACGTGCGAAAACGAAACCGCTCGAAGCCACTCAAAAAGTGTTTTTGGGCATGTGGGAATGTGTTTGGCACCATTGATTTAGACAATTAATTTTTACATGAGTCCGTGAGCCTACCGAAATGTTTGCGCGGTGCGAAAATCAAACCGCTCGAAAATTCATTTTTACACGAGTCGGTGGGCCCGCCGAAAAGTTTCCACGGTGCAAAAATCAAACTGATCGAAGCCAATCAAAACTGTTTTTGGGCATATGGGAATGCATTTGGCACATTTGGTTGCAAAAATTAATTTTTTCATCGAGCCAGTGGGTCCGTCGGAATGTTTGCAACGAAACCGCTCGAAACCACTCAAAAGTGTTTTGGTATGCGGGAATGTACTTGGCACCATTGGTTGCGAAAATTAATTTTTATACCAGTCCGTGAGCCTGCCGATTAGTTTCCACGGTGCGAAAATGAAACCGCTCGAAACCACTCAAAAGTGTTTTTGGGCATGTGGGAATGTACTAGGCACCATTGGTTGCGAAAATTAATTTTTAGACGAGTCGTTGGGTCCACCGGAATGTTTGCAACGTGTATGAAACCGCTCGAAGCCACTCAAAAAGTGTTTCTGGGCATGTGTGAATGTATTTTGTACCATTGGTTTAAAAAATTAATTTTTACACTAATCGGCGGGCTCGCAGGCAAATTTGCTCGTTTTGAAAACGAAACCACTCAAAAGTGTTTTTGGGCATGTGGGCATGTGTTTGGCACCATTGCCTGCGAAAATTAATTTTTACACGAGTCCGTGAGCCTGCCGAAAAGATTCCATGGTGCAAAAATGAAACAGCTCGAAACTACTCAAAAGTGTTTTTGGCATGTGGGAATGTACTTGTCATCACTAGTTGCGAAAATTAATTTTTAGACGAGTCGATGGGTCCGCCGGACCGTTCGAAACGTGTGAAAATGAACCGCTCGAAGCAACTCAAAAAGTGTTTTTGGGCATGTGGGGAATGTGTTTGGCACCATTGGTTTAGAAAATTAATTTTTACAAGAGTCAGTGAGCCTCTCGAAAAGTTTGCACGGTACAAAAATCAAACCGCTCGAAGCCTCTCAAAAGTGTTTTTGGGCATGTGGGAATGCATTTGGCACAATTGGTTGGGAAAATTAATTTTTAAACGACTCGATGGGTCCGCCAGAATGTTTGTAACGTGTGAAAACGAAACCGTTCAAATCCACTAAAATGTGTTTTGGGGCATGTTGGAATGTTGTTGGCAGCAATGGTTGCTAAAATTAATTTTTACATGAGTCGGTAGGCCCGCCGGAATGAATGCAACGTGGAAAAATTTTACCGCTCGAAACTACTCAAAAGTGTATTTGGGCATGTTTGGCACCATTGGTTTAGAAAATTAATTTTTACACGTGTTGATTGGTCCGCCAAATTGTTTGCAACGTGTGAAAATGAAACCGCTCGAAGGAACTAAAATGTTTTTTTGAGCATGTGGCAATGTGTTTGGCACCATTGGTTGCTAAATTAATTTTTACAGGAGTCGGTAGACCCGCCGGAATGATTGGAACGTGCGAAAACAAAACCGCTCGAAACTACTCAAAAGTGTATTTGGGCATGTGGGAATGAGCTTGGCACCATCGGTCTAGAAAATTAATTTTTACATGAGTCGATGGGTCCGCCGGAATGTTTGCAACGTGTGAAAACGAAACCGCTTGAAGCTACATAAAAGTGTTTTTGGGCATGTGGCAATGTGTTTGGCACCATTGGTTAAGAAAATTAACTTTTACACGAGTCGGCGAGGTCGCAGGTAAGTTTGCACGTTTCGAAAACGGAACCAATCAAAAGTGTTTTTGGGCATGTATCAATGTGTTTTCCACCATTGGTTGCGAAAATTAATTTTTACACTAGTCGGTGGGCTCGCAGGTAAGTTTGCTCGTTTCGAAAACGAAACCGCTCAAAGGTGTGTTTTGGGCATGTGGGAATGTGTTTGGCACCATTGCCTGCGAAAATTAATTTTTACACGAGTCCGTGAGCCTGCCGAAAAGATTCCATGATGCAAAAATGATACAGCTCGAAACCACTCAAAAGTGTTTTTGGCATGTGGGAATGTACTTTGCATCACTGGTTGCGAAAATTAATTTTTAGACAAGTCGATGGGTCCGCCAGACTATTCGAAATGTGTGAAAATGAAACCGCTCGACGCAACTCAAAAGTGTTTTTGGGCATGTGAGAATGTCTTCGGCACCATTGGTTTAGAAAATTAATTTTTACAAGAGTGAGTGAGCCTCTCGAAAAGTTTGCACGGTACAAAAATCAAACCGCTCGAAGCCTCTCAAAAGTGTTTTTGGGCATGTGGGAATGCATTTGGCACAATTGGTTGGGAAAATTAATTTTTAAATGACTCGATGGGTCCGGCGGAATGTTTGTAACGTGTGGAAACGAAACCGCTCAAAGCCACTAAAATGTGTTTTGGGGCATGTCGGAATGTGGTTGGCAGCAATGGTTGCTAAAATTAATTTTTACACGAGTCGGTAGGCCCGCCGGAATGAGTGCAACGTGCAAAAAATTTACCGCTCGAAACCACTCAAAAGTGTTTTTGTCATGTGGGAATGTAGTTTGCATCACTGGTTGCGAAAATTAATTTTTAGATGTGTCGATGGGTCCGCCAAATTGTTTGCAACGTGTGAAAATGAAACCGCTCGATGGAACTAAAATGTGTTTTTGGGCATGTGGCAATGTGTTTGGCACCATTGGTTGCTAAATTAATTTTTACAGGAGTCGGTGAGCCTGCTGAAAAGATTCCACGGTGAGAAAATGAAACCGCTCGAAACCACTCAAAAGTATTTTTGGGCATGTTGGAATGTACTTGGCACCATTGGTTGCGAAAATTAATTTTTACACAAGTCGGTGGGTCCGCTGGAATGCTTGCTACGTGCGAAAACGAAACCGCTTGAAGGCACTCAAAAAGTGTTTTTGGGCATGTGGGAATGTGTTTGGCACCACTGGTGCAGAAAATTAAATTTTACATGAGTCCGTGAGGCCTGCCGAAAAGTTTGCGCGGTGCGAAAATCAAACCGCTCGAAACCACTCAAAATTGTTTTTGGGCATGTGGGAATGCATTTGGCACCATTGGTTGCGAAAATTAATTTTTTACGCGACTCGCTGTGCCCGCCGGAATGTTTGCAATGTATGAAAACGAAACCGATCAAAACCACTCAAAAGTGTTTTTTGGGCATGTTGGAATGTACTTGGCGCCATTGGTTGCAAAAATTAATTTTTTACGCAAGTCGGTGGGTCCGCCGGAATGCTTGCAACGTGGGAAAACGAAACCGCTCGAAGCCACTCAAAAGTGTTTTTGGGCATGTGGGAATGTACTTGGCATCATTGGTTGCGAAAATTAGTTTTTAGACGAGTCGGTGGGTCCGCCAGAATGATTGTAACGTGCGAAAGCAAAACCGCTCGAAACTACTCAAAAGTGTTTTTGGGCATGTGGGAATGTGTTTGGCACCATCGGTCTAGAAAATTAATTTTTACATGAGTCGATGGGTCCGCCGGAATGTTTGCAACGTGTGAAAACGAAACTGCTCGAAGCTACACAAAAGTGTTTTTGGGCATGTGGCAATGTGTTTGGCACCATTGGTTAAGAAAATTAATTTTTACACGAGTCGGTGGGCTCGCAGGTAAGTTTGCATGTTTCTAAAACGGAACCAATCAAAAGTGTTTTTGGGCATGTGGGAATGTGTTTTCCACTATTGGTTGCGAAAATTAATTTTTACACTAGTCGGTGGGCTCGCAGGTAAGTTTGCTCGTTTCGAAAACGAAACCACTCAAAGGTTTTCGCGTCGGTGGGTTCGCCGGAATGTTTACAACGTGTGAAAATGAAACCGCTCGAAGCTACTCAAAAGTGTTTTTGGGCATGTGGGAATGTATTTGGCACCATTGGTTGCGAAAATTAATTTTTGACGAGTCGGTGGGTCCGCCGGAAAGTTTGCAACGTGTGAAAATGAAACCGCTCGAAGCCACTCAAAAAGTGTTTCTGGGCATGAGTGAATGTATTTGGCACCATTGGTTTAAAAAATTAATTTTTACACTAGTCGGTGGGCTCGCAGGCAAATTTGCTCGTTTCGAAAACGAAGCCACTCAAAAGTGTTTTTTGGGCATGTCGGAATGTGTTTGGCACCATTGCCTGCGAAAATTAATTTTTGCATGAGTCCGTGAGCCTGCCGAAAAGATTTCATGATGCGAAAATGAAACAGCTCGAAATCACTCAAAAGTGTTTTTGTAAAGTGGTACTTGGCATCACTGGTTGCGAAAATTAATTTTTAGACGTGTCGGTGGATCCGTCGGAATGTTTGCTACGTGCGAAAACGAAACCGCTCGAAGGCACTAAAAAGTGTTTTTTGGGCATGTGGGAATGTGTTTGGCACTGTTGCTTGCGAAAATTAATTTTTACACGAGTCCGTGAGCCTGCCGAAAAGTTTCCACGATGCGAAAATGAAACCGCTCGAAACCACTCCAAAGTGTTTTTGGGCATATGGGAATGTACTTGGCATCATTCGTTCCGAAAATTAATTTTTAGACGAGTCGATGGGTCCGCCGGAATGTTTGCAACGTGTGAACACGAAAACGCTCGAACCCACTCAAAAAGTGTTTTTGGGCACGTGGGAATATGTTTGGCACCATTGGTTTAGAAAATTAATTTGTACATGAGTCAGTGAGCCTGCCGAAAAGTTTGCACGGTGCAAAAATCAAACTGCTCGAAGCCTCTCAAAAGTGTTTTTCGGCATGTGGGAATGCAGTTGGCACCATTGGTTGTGAAAATTAATTTTTACACGAGTCGGTGGGTCCGCCGGAATGTTTGCAACGTGTGGTACCGAAACAGCACTAAAATGTGTTTTTGGGCAAGTGGGAATGTGTTTAGCACCATTGGTTGCTAAAATGTATTTTTACATGTGTCGGTAGGCCCTCCGGAATGATTCCAACGTGTGAAAACGAAACAGCTCAAAACTACTCAAAAGTGTATTTTGGCATGTGGGGATGTGTTTGGCACCATTGGTTGCTAAAAATAATTTTTACACGTGTCGGTAGGCCCTCCAGAATGGCACCGTGTGAAAACGAAACCGCTCGAAACTACTCAAAAGTGTATTTTGGCATGTGGGAATGTGTTTGGTACCATTGGTTGAGAGAATTTCTTTTTACACGAGTCGGTGGGCTCGCCGACAAGTTTGTACGTTTCAAAAACGAAACCAATCAAAAGTATTTTTGGGCTTGTGGGAATGTGTTTGTCACCATTGGTTGCGAGAATTAATCTTTTTAATCTTTACACGACTCGGTGGGCTTGCAGGTAAGTTTGCATGTTTCGAAAACGAAACCACTCAAAAGTGTTTTTTGGGCATGTGGGAATGTGTTTGGCACCATTGGTTCAAACAATTAATTTTTACACGAGTCGGTGGGCTCGCAGGTTAATTTGCACGTTTCGTAAACGAAACCACTAAAAAGTGTTTTTTCGGCATGTGAGAATGTGTTTGGCACCATTGCTTGTGAAGATTAATTTTTACACGATTTCGTGAGCCTGCCGAAAAGTTTCCACAGTGCGAAAATGAAACCGCTCGAAACCACTCTAAAGTGTTTTTGGACATATGCTAATATACTTGGCACCATTTGTTGCGAAAATTAATTAATACATGAGTCGGTGGGTCCGTTGAAATGTTTGCAATGTGCGAAAACGAAACCGCTCGAATCCACTCGAGAAGTGTTTTTGGGCATGTGGGAATGTGTATGACATGTTTTTGGTTTAGAAAATTTATTTTTACAAGAGTCAGTGAGCCTGCCAAAAAGTTTGCACGGTGCGAAAATCAAACAGCTCGACGCCACTAAAATGTGTTTTTGGGCATGTGGGAAATGTGTTTGGTACCATTGATTGCTAAAATTATTTTTTACACAAGTCGTAGGCCCGCCAAATGAGTGCAACGTGCGAAAACGAAACCACTCGGAACTACTCAGAAGTGTATTTGGGCATGTCGGAATGTGTTCGGCACCATTGGTTGAGAGAATTAATTTTTACACCAGTCGGTGGGCTCGCAGCTAAGTTTGCACGTTTCAAAAACGAAACCAATCAAAAGTGTTTTTGGGCATGGTGGAATGTGTTTGTCAACATTGCTTGTGAAAATTAATTTTTACATGAGTCGGGGGGTTCGCAAGTAAGTTTGCATGTTTCGTAAACGAAACCACTCAATAGTGTTTTTTGGGCAAGTGGGAATGTGTTTGGCACCGTTGGTTGCAAAAATTAATTTTTACACGAGTCGGTGGGCTCGCAGGTAAGTTTGCACTTTTCGAAAACGAAACCAATCAAAAGTGTTTTTGGGCATGGTGGAATGTGTTTGTCACCATTGCTTGTGAAAATTAATTTTTACATGAGTCGGGGCGTTCGCAGGTAAGTTTGCATGTTTCGTAAACGAAACCACTCAATAGTGTTTTTTGGGCATGTGGGAATGTGTTTGGCACCGTTGGTTGCAAAAATTAATTTTTACACGAGTCGGTGGGCTCGCAGGTAAGTTTGCATGTTTCGTAAACGAAACCACTCAATAGTGTTTTTTGGGCATGTGGGAATGTGTTTAGCACCATTGGTTGCAAAATTTAATTTTTACACAAGTCGGTGTATCCGTCGGAATGTTTGCAACGTGCGTAAACAAAACCGCCGGAATGTTTGCCCTCCGGAATGATTGCACCATGTGAAAACGAAACCGCTCGAAACTACTCAAAAGTGTATTTTGCCATGTGGGAATGTGTTTGGTACCATTGGTTGAGAAAATTAATTTTTACCCGAGTCGGTGGGCTCGCCGGTAAGTTTGTACGTTTCAAAAACAAAACCAATCAAAAGTGTTTTTGGGCATGTGGGAATGTATTTGTCAACATTGGTTCCGAGAATTAATTTTTACACGAGTCGGTGGGCTCGCAGGTAAGTTTGTATGTTTCGAAAAGGAAACCACTCAAAAGTGTTTTTTGGGCATTTGGGAATATGTTTAGCACCATTGGTTGCCAAAATTAATTTTTACACGAGTCGGTGGGCCCGCAGGTAAGTTTGCACGTTTCGAAGACGAAACCACTCAAAAGTGTTTTTTGGTCTTGTGGGAATGTGTTTGCCACCATTGGTTGCGAAAATTAATTTTTACACGAGTTCATGAGCCTGCCAAAAAGTTTCCACGGTGCGAAAATGAAACCGCTCGAAACCACTCAAAAGTGTTTTTGGACATGTGCTAATATACTTGGCATCATTTGTTGCGAAAATTAATTTTTACACAAGTCGGTGGGTCCGCCGGAATGTTTGCAACGTGCGAAAACGAAACCGCTCGAATCCACTCAAAAAGTGTTTTTGGGCATGTGGGAATGTGTATGGCAGCATTGGTTTAGCAAATTCATTTTTACAAGAGTCAGTGAGCCTGCCAAAAAGTTTGCACGGTGCGAAAATCAAACCGCTCGAAGCCTCTCAAAAGTGTTTTTGGGCATGTGGGAAAGCATTTGGCACCATTGGTTCTGAAAATTAATTTTTAAACGAGTCGGTGGGTCCGCCGGCATGTTTGCAATGTGTGAAAACGAAACCGCTCCAAGCCACCAACATGTTTTTTTGGGCATGTGGGAATGTGTTTGGCACCATTGGTTGCTAAAATTAATTTTTAGACGAGTCGGTAGGCCCTCCGGAATGATATCACCGTGTTAAAACGAAACCGTTCGAAACTACTCAAAAGTGTATTTTGGCATGTGGGAATGTGTTTGGTACCATTGGTTGAGAAAATTAATTTTTACACGAGTCGGTGGGCTCGCCGATAAGTTTGTACTTTTCAAAAACAAAACCAATCAATAGTGTTTTTGGGCATGTGGGAATGTGTTTGTCACCATTGGTTCCGAGAATTAATCTTTACACGAGTTGGTGGGCTCACAGGTAAGTTTGCATGTTTCGAAAACGAAACCACTCAAAAGTGTTTTTTTGGCATGTGGGAATGCGTTTGGCACCATTGGTTGCAAAAATTAATTTTTACACGAGTCGGTGGGCTCGCAGGTAAGTTTGCACTTTTCGAAAACGAAACCAATCAAAAGTGTGTTTCGGCATGTGGGAATGTGTTTGCCACGATTGGTTGCGAAAATTAATTTTTTCACGAGTGGGTGGGCTAGCAGGTATGTTTGCATGTTTCGAAATCGAAACCACTCAAAAGTGTTTTTCGGCATGTGGGATTGTGTTTGCCACTATTGGTTGCGAAAATTAATTTTTACATGAGTAGGTGGGCTCGCCGATAAGTTTGTACGTTTCAAAAACAAAACCAATCAATAGTGTTTTTGAGCATGTGGGAATGTGTTTGTCACCATTGGTTCCGAGAATTATTCTTTACACGAGTTGGTGGGCTCGCAGGTAAGTTTGCATGTTTCGAAAACGAAACCACTCAATAGTGTTTTGTTGGCATATGGGAATGTGTTTGGCACCGTTGGTTGCAAAAATTAATTTTTACACGAGTCGGTGGGCTCGTAGGTAAGTTTGCACTTTTCGAAAACGAAACCAATCAAAAGTGTGTTTCGGCATGTGGGAATGTGTTTGCCACGATTGGATGCGAAAATTAATTTTTACACGAGTCGGTGGACTAGCAGGTGCAATCAAAAGTGTTTTTCGGCATGTGGGAATGTGTTTGCCACCATTGGTTGTGAGAATTAATCTTTACACGAGTCAGTGGGCTCGCAGGTAAGTTTGCATGTTTCGAAAACGAAACCACTCAAAAGTGTTTTTTGGGCATGTGGGAATGTGTTTGGCACCATTTGTTGCAAAAGTTACTTTTTACACGAGTGGGTGGGCTGACTGGTAAGTTTACACTTTTCGAAAACGAAAGCAATCAAAAGTGTTTTTCGGAATGCAGGAATGTGTTTGCCACCTTTGGTAGCGAAAATTAATTTTTACACGAGTCGGTGGGCTCGCAGGTAAGTTTGCACGTTTCGATAACGAAACCACTGAAAAGTGTTTTTTGGTCATGTGGGAATGTGTTTGGCACCATTGCGTGTGCAAATTAATTTTTACATGAGTCCGTGAGCCTGCCGAAAATTTCCATAGTGCGAAAATGAAACGCCTCGAAACCACTCAAAAGTGTTTCTGGACATGTGCTAATATACTTGGCACCATTTGTTGCGAAAATTAATTTTTACACGAGTCGGTGGGTCCGCCGGAATGTTTGTAACGTGCGAAAACGAAACCGCTCGAAGCCACTCAAAAGTGTTTTCGGGCATGTGGGAATGTGTTTGGCACCATTGGTTTAGAAAATTAATTTTTACACGAGTCAGTGAGCCTGCCAAAAAGTTTGCACGGTGCAAAAATCAAACCGCTCGAAACCTCTAAAAAGTGTTTTTGGGCATGTGGGAATGCAGTTGGCACCATTGGTTCTGAAAATTAATTTTTAAACGAGTTGGTGGGTCCGCCGGAATGATTGCACCGTGTGAAAACGAAACCGTTCGAAACACCTCAAAAGTGTATTTTGGCATGTGGGAATGTGTTTGGTACCATTGGTTGAGAAAATTAATTTTTACACGAGTCAGTGGGCTCGCCGGTAAGTTTGTACGTTTCAAAAACGAAACCAATCAAAAGTGTTTTTGGGCATGTGGGAATGTGTTTGTCACCATTGGTTGCGAGAATTAATCTTTACACGAGTCGGTGGGCTCGCTGGTAAGTTTGCTTGTTTCGAAAACGAAACCACTCAAAACGGTTTTTCGGCATGTGGGAATGTGTTTGTCACCATTGGTTGCGAGAATTAATCTTTACACGAGTCGGTGGGCTCGCAGGTAAGTTTGCATGTTTCGAAATCGAAACCACTCAATAGTGTTTTTTTGGGCATTTGGGAATGTGTTTAGCACCATTGGTTGCAAAAATTAATTTTTACACGAGTCGGCGGGCTCGCAGGTAAGTTTGCACGTTTTGAAAACGAAACCACTCAAAAGTGTTTTTTGGGCATGTGGGAATGTGTTTGTCACCATTGGTTGCGAGAATTAATCTTTACACGAGTCGGTGGGCTCCCAGGTAAGTTTGCTTGTTTCGAAAACGAAACCACTCAAAAGTATTTTTCGGCATGTGGGAATGTGTTTGCCACCATTGGTTGCGAAAATTAATTTTTACACGAGTCGGCGGACTCGCTGGTAAGTTTGCACGTTTCGAAAACAAAAGTGTTTTTTGGGCATGTGGGGAATGTGTATGGCACCATTGCTTGTGAAAATTAATTTTACACGAGTCCGTGAGCCTGCCGAAAAGTTTCCACGGTGAGAAAATGAAACCGCTCGAAACCACTCAAAAGTGTTTTTGGGCATGTGGGAATGCATTTGGCACCATTTGTTCTGAAAATTAATTTTTAAACGAGTCGGTGGGTCCGCCGGAATGTCTGCAACGTGTGAAAACGAAACCGCTCAAAGCAACCAAAATGTTTTTTTGGGCATGTGAGAATGTGCTTGGTGGTTGCTAAAATTTATTTTTACATGAGTCGGTAGGCCCTCCGGAATGATTGCACCGTGTGAAAACGAAACCGCTCGAAACTTCTCAAAAGTGTATTTTGGCAAGTGGGAATGTGTTTGGTACCATTGGTTGAGAAAATTAAATTTTACACGAGTCGGTGGGCTCGCCGGTAAGTTCGCACTTTTCGAAAACGAAAAAAATCAAAAGTTTTTTTCGGCATGTGGGAATGCGTTTGGCACCACTGCTTGCGAAAATTAATTTTTACACGAGTCGGCGGGCTCGCAGGTAAGTTTGCATGTCTTGAAAACGAAACCACTCAAAAGTGTTTTTCGGGCATGTGGGAATGTGTTTGGCACCATTGCTTGCGAGAATTAATTTTTACACGAGTCGGTGGACTAGCAGCTATGTTTGCATGTTTCGAAAACGGAACCAATCAAAAGTGTTTTTCGGCATGTGGGAATGTGTTTGCCACCATTGGTTGCAAGAATTAATTTTTACACGAGTCGGTGAGCTAGCAAGTATGTTTGCATGTTTCGAAAACGGAACCGATCAGTAGTGTTTTTTGAGCATTTGGGAATGTGTTTAGCACCATTGGTTGCAAAAATTAATTTTTACACGAGTCGCCGGGCTCGCAGGTAAGTTTGCACGTTTTGAAAACGAAACCACTCAAAAGTGTTTTTTGGGCATGTGAGAATGTGTTTGTCACCATTGGTTGCGAGAATTAATCTTTACACGAGTCGGTGGGCTCCCAGGTAAGTTTGCATGTTTCGAAAACGAAACCACTCAAAAGTGTTTTTCGGCATGTGGGAATGTGTTTGCCACCATTGGTTGCGAAAATTAATTTTTACACGAGTCGGCGGACTCGCAGGTAAGTTTGCACGTTTCGAAAACAAAATAACTGAAAAGTGATTTTTGGGCATGTGGGGAATGTGTATGGCACCATTGCTTGTGAAAATTAATTTTTACACGAGTCCGTGAGCCTGCCGAAAAGTTTCCACGGTGAGAAAATGAAACCGCTCGAAACCACTCAAAAGTGTTTTTGGGCAAGTGGGAATGCATTTGGCACCATTTGTTCTGAAAATTAATTTTTAAACGAGTCGGTGGGTCCACCGGAATGTTTGCAACGTGTGAAAACGAACCGCTCAAAGCAACCAAAATGTGTTTTTGGGCATGTGAGAATGTGCTTGGTGGTTGCTAAAATTTATTTTTACATGAGTCGGTAGGCCCTCCGGAATGATTGCACCGTGTGAAAACGAAACCGCTCGAAACTACTCAAAAGTGTATTTCGGCAAGTAGGAATGTGTTTGGTACCATTGGTTGAGAAAATTAATTTTTACACGAGTCGGTGGGCTCGCCGGTAAGTTCGCACTTTTCGAAAACGAAAAAAATCAAAAGTGTTTTTTTGGCATGTGGGAATGCGTTTGGCACCATTGCTTGCGAAAATTAATTTTTACACGAGTCGGCGAGCTTGCAGGTAAGTTTGCACGTTTTGAAAACGAAACCACTCAAAAGTGTTTTTTGGGCATGTGGGAATGTGTTTGGCACCATTGGTTGTGAGAATTAATTTTTACACGAGTCTGTGAGTCTGCCGGAAAGTTTCCACGGTGAGAAAATGAAATCGCTCGAAACCACACAAAAGTGTTTTTGGGCATGTTGCAATGTACTTGGCACCATTGGTTGCTAAAATTAATTTTTACACGAGTCGGTAGGCCCTCCGGAATGATTGCACCGTGTTAAAACGAAACCGCTCGAAACTACTCAAAAGTGCATTTTGGCATGTGGGAATGTGTTTGGTATCATTGGATGAGAAAATTAATTTGTACACGAGTCGGTGGGCTCGCCGGTAAGTCTGTACGATTCAAAAACAAAACCAATCAAAAGTGTTTTTTGGGCTTGTGGGATTGTGTTTTGCACCATTGGTCGCAAAAATTAAGTTTTACACGAGTCGGTTGGCTCGCAGGTAAGTTTGCACTTTTCGAAAACGAAACCAATCAAAAGTGTTTTTCGGTATGTGCGAATGTGTTTGCCACCATTGGTCGCGAAAATTAATTTTTACACGAGTCGGTGGGCTCGCAGGTAAGTTTGCATGTTTCGAAATCGAAACCACTCAATACTGTTTTTTGGGCATTTGGGAATGTGTTTAGCACCATTGGTTGCAAAAATTAATTTTTACACGAGTCGGCGGGCTCGCAGGTAAGTTTGCACGTTTTGGAAACGAAACCATTCAAAAGTGTTTTTGGGGCATGTGGGAATGTGTTTGGCTCCATTGGTTGCAAGAATTAATCTTTACACGAGTCGGTGGGCCCGCAGGTAAGTTTGCATGTTTCGAAAACGAAACCACTCAAAAGTGTTTTTCGGCATGTGGTAATGTGTTTGCCACCATTGGTTGGGAAAATTAATTTTTACACGAGTCGGTTGGCTCGCAAGTAAGTTTGCACTTTTCGAAAACGAAACCAATCAAAAGTGTTTTTCGGTATGTGGGAATGTGTTTGCCACCATTGGTTGCGAAAATTAATTTTTACACGAGTCGGTGGGCTCGCAGGTAAGTTTGCACTTTTCGAAAACGAAACCAATAAAAAGTGTGTTTTGGCATGTGGGAATGTGTTTGCCACGATTGGTTGTGAAAATTAATTTTTACACTAGTCGGTGGGCTAGCAGGTATGTTTCCATATTTCGAAAACGGAACCAATCAAAAGTGTTTTTCGGCATGTGGGAATGTGTTTGCCACCATTGGTTGTGAGAATTAATCTTTACACGAGTCGGTGGGCTCGCAGGTAAGTTTGCATGTTTCGAAAACGAAACCACTCAAAAGTGTTTTTTGGGCATGTGGGAATGTGTTTGGCACCATTTGTTGCAAAAGTTACTTTTTACACGAGTGGGTGGGCTGACTGGTGAGCTTGCACTTTTCGAAAACGGAAAGAATCAAAAGTGTTTTTCGGCATGTAGGAATGTGTATGCCACCTTTGGTAGGGAAATTTAATTTTTACACGAGTCGGTGGGCTCGCAGGTAAGTTTGCATGTTTTGAAATCGAAACCACTCAAAAGT
This sequence comes from Oryza officinalis, assembly GCA_008326285.1. Classification (NCBI taxonomy): domain Eukaryota; kingdom Viridiplantae; phylum Streptophyta; class Magnoliopsida; order Poales; family Poaceae; genus Oryza; species Oryza officinalis. The sequence continues at coordinate 17,368,022 of BDMV01000005.1, forward strand.
GTTTTTCGGCATGTGGGAATGTGTTTGCCACCTTTGGTTGCGAGAATTAATCTTTACACGGGTCGGTGGGCTCGCAGGTAAGTTTGTATGTTTCGAAAATGAAACCACTCAAAAGTGTTTTTTGGGCATTTGGGAATATGTTTAGCACCATTGGTTGCCAAAATTAATTTTTACACGAGTCGGTGGGCCCGCAGGTAAGTTTGCACGTTTCGAAGACGAAACCACTCAAAAGTGTTTTTTGGTCTTGTGGGAATGTGTTTGCCACCATTGGTTGCGAAAATTAATTTTTACACGAGTTCAAGAGCCTGCCAAAAAGTTTGCACGGTGTGAAAATCAAACCGCTCGAAACCTCTCAAAAGTGTTTTTGGGCATGTGGGAATGCATTTCGCACCATTGGTTCTGAAAATTAATTTTTAAACGAGTCGGTAGGTCCGTTGGAATGTTTGCATCGTGTGAAAACGAAACCGCTCGAAACTACTCAAAAGTGTATTTTGCCATGTGGGAATGTGTTTGGTACCATTGGTTGAGAAAATTACTTTTTACACGAGTCGGTGGGCTCACTGGTAAGTTTGTACGTTTCAAAAACGAAACCAATCAAAAGTGTTTTTGGGTATGTGGGAATGTGTTTGTCACCATTGGTTGCGAGAATTAATCTTTACACGAGTCGATGGGCTCACAGGTAAGTTTGCATGTTTCGAAAACGAAACCACTCAAAAGTGTTTTTTGGGCATGTGGGAATGTGTTTGGCACCGTTGGTTGCAAAAATTAATTTTTACACGAGTCAGTGGGCTCGCAGGTATTGCACGTTTCAAAGACGAAACCACTCAAAAGTGTTTTTTGGTCTTGTGGGAATGTGTTTGCCACCATTGGGTGGGAAAATTAATTTTTACACGAGTTCATGAGCCAGCCAAAAAGTTTCCATGGTGCGAAAATGAATCCGCTCGAAACCACTCAAAAGTGTTTTTGGACATGTGCTAATATACTTGGCACCATTTGTTGCGAAAATTAATTTTTACACAAGTTGGTGGGTCCGCTGGAATGTTTGCAATGTGCGAAAACGAAACCGCTCGAATCCACTCAAAAAGTGTTGCTGGGCATGTGGGAATCTGTATGGCAGCATTGGTTTAGAAAATTCATTTTTACAAGAGTCAGTGAGCCTGCCAAAAAGTTTGCACGGTGCGAAAATCAAACCACTCGAAGCCTCTCAAAAGTGTTTTTGGGCGTGTGGGATTGCATTTGGCACCGTTGGTTCTGAAAATTAATTTTTAAACGAGTTGGTGGGTCCGCCGGAATGTTTGCAACGTGTGAAAACGAAACCGCTCAAAGCAACCAAAATGTGTTTTTGGGCAAGTGGGAATGTGTTTGGCACCATGTGCAACGTGACTGTCCTAGCAAGCGTGTTTTGGTAGTCAAAGATGATGGTGAGTATTCTTCTGCTAGTGATTTCGATGAGGATACACTTGCTTTGCTTGCAGCTGACCATGCAGATAAAGAGGAGCGTCCAGAAGAGCATATTGGTGCTCATGATGCAGAGCGCTATGAGAGCCTCATTGTGTAGTGTGTGCTCAGCGCACAAATGGAGAAGGCGCAGCAAAATCAGCGACACACGTTGTGTCAAACCAAGTGTGTCATTAAAGAACGTTCCTGTCGCATGAACATTGATGGGGGTAGCTGCAACAACTTGGCTAGCAGTGAGATGGTGGCGAAGCTTCCACTTAGTACCAAACCACATCCACATCCATACTACATCCAGTGGCTAAACAACATGTGGAATGTGTTTGGCACCATTGGTTGCGAAAATTATTTTTTACACGGGTCGGTAGGCCCGCCGTAATGATTGCAATGTGCGAAAACAAAACCACTTGAAAATACACAAAAGTGTTTTTGGGTATGAGTGAATGTGTTTGGCACCATTGGTTTAGAAAATTAATTTTTACACAAGTCGGTGGACCCATCGTAAAGTTTCCACGGAGCGAAAATGAAACCACTCGAAGCCACTCAAAAGCATTTTTGGGCATGTGGGAATGCATTTCGCACCACTGGTCGTGAAAATTATTTTTTACACGAGTCGGTGGGTTCACCGGAATGTTTGCAACGTGTGAAAACGAAACCACTTGAAGCCACTAAATGTGTTTTTGGGCATGTGGGAATTAGTTTGGCACCATTCGTTGCTAAACTTAATTTTTACTCGAGGTGGTAGGCCCGCCGGAATGATTGCAACGTGCAAAAACGAAACCGTTCGAAACTACTCAAAAGTGTATTTGTCACCATTGGTTGCGAAAATTAATTTTTACATGAGTCAGTGGGCTCGCAGGTAAGTTTGCATGTTTCGAAAATGAAACCAGTCAAAAGTGTTTTTGGGCATGTGGGAATGTGTTTGGCACCATTGGTTGCGAAAATTAATTTTTACACTAGTCGGTGGGTCCGCTGGAATGTTTGCAACGTGTGAAAACGAAACCGCTCGAAACCACTGAAGAGTGTTTTTGGGCATCAAGGAATTTAGTTGGCACCATTGGTTGCAAAAATTAATTCTTAGATGAGTCGATGGGTCTGCCGGAATGTTTGCAACGTGAGAAAACGAAACCGTTCGAAGCCACTCAAAAAGTGTTTTTGGGCATGTGGGAATGTGTTTGGCACCATTCGTTTAGAAAATTAATTTTTACATGAGTCAGTGAGCCTGCCGAAAAGATTGCACGATGCGAACATCAAACCACTCGAAGCCTCTCAAAAGTGTTTTTAGGCATGTGCGAATCCATTTGGTACCATTGGTTGGGAAAATTAATTTTTACACTAGTCGGTCGGTCCGCCGAAATGTTTGCAACGTGTGAAAACGAAACAGCTTGAAGCCACTAAAATGTATTTTTTGGCATGTGGGAATGTGTTTTTCCACATGCCCAAAAACACAGTTTAGTGGCCTTGAGCGGTTTCGTTTTCACACGTTGCAAACATTCCGGCGAACCCACCGACTCGTCTAAAAATTAATTTTCGCAACCGATGGTCCCAAACAAATACCACATGCTCAAAAACACTTTTGTGTGGTTTCGAGCAATTTGATTTTCGCACCGTGCAAACTTTTCGGCAAGCTCACCGACTCATGTCAAAATTAATTCTCAAAACCAATGGTGCCAACCACATTCCCATATGCCCCAAAACACTTTTGAGTAGTTTCGAGTGGTTTCGTAATCGCACGTTGCCAACATTGCGGCGGGCCCATTTAAAAATTAATTTTCACAACCAATGGTGCCAAACACATTCGCACATGCCCAAAAACACAGTTTAGTGGCTTCGAGTGATTTCGTTTTCACACGTTGCAAACATTCCGGTGGACCCACCGACACGTGTCAAAATTAATTCTCTAAACCAATGGTGCCAAACATATTCCCACATGCCCAAAAACACTTCTAAGTGGTTTCGAGCGGTTTCATTTTTGCACCATGGAAACTAATCAGCAGGCTCACGGACTTGTATAAAAATTAATTTTCGCAACCAATGGTGCCATATGCATTCCACATGCCCAAAAATGCTTTTGAGTGGCTTTGAGCGATTTCATTTTTGCGCCGTGGAAACTTTTCGGCGGGCCCATCGACTCGTGTAAAAATTAATTTTCTAAACTAATAATGCTAAACATATTCACACACGCCCAAAAACACTTTTGACTAGTTTTGAGCAGTTTCATTTTCGCACGTTGCAACCATTACGGGCCTATCGACTCGTGTGAAAAATAATTTTCGTAACCGATGGTGCCAAACACATTCCACATGCCCAAAAAAACAATTTTGACTGGATTCGAGCTATTTCGTTTTCATATGTTGCAAACATTCCGGCGGACCCACCAACTCGTGTAAAAATTAATTTTCGCAACCAATGGTACCAAGTACCACATGCCCAAAAACACTTTTGAGTGGTTTCGAGCGGTTTAATTTTCGCACCGTGGAAACTTTTCGGCAGGCTCACGGACTCGTGTAAAATTTAATTTTCGCAACTAATGGTGCCAAACACATTCCTACATGCCCAAAACACACTTTTAAGTGGTTTCGTTTTCGAAACATCCAAACTTATCTGCGAGCCCACCGACTCGTGTAAAAATTAACTTTCGCAACCAATGGTACCAAACACATTCCCACATGCCCAAAAAGACTTTTTGAGTGGCTTCGAGCAGTTTCGTTTTCGCACGTTGCAAACATTCCGGCGGACCCACTGACTTGCGTAAAAATTAATTTTCACAACCAAAGGTGCCAAACAAATTCCAACATGCCCAAAAACACTTTTGTGTGGTTTCGAGCAATTTCATTTTCGCACCGTGCAATCTTTTCGGCAAACTCACCGACTCGTGTAAAAATTAATTTTCTAAACCAAAGGTGCCAAACAAATTCCCACATGCCCAAAAACACTTTTGTGTGTTTTCGAGCAATTTCATTTTCGCACTGTGCAAACTTTTCAGCAAGCTCACCGACTCATGTAAAATTAATATTCTAAACCAAAGGTGCCAAACAAATTCCCACATGCCCAAAAACACTTTTGTGTGTTTCGAGAAATTTGATTTTTGCACAGTGCAAACTTTTCGGCAAGCTCACCGACTCATGTCAAAATTAATTTTCTAAACCAATGGTGCCAAACACATTCCCACATGCCCAAAAACACTTTCGAGTAGTTTCGAGTGGTTCGTTTTCACACGTTGCAAACATTGCGGCGGGCCCATTGACTCGTGTAAGAATTAATTTTCGCAACCAATGGTGCCAAGTACATTCCCACATGCCCAAAAACACTTTTGAATGGTTTCGAGCGGTTTCATTTTCACACCGTGGAAACTTTTCGGTAGGCTCACGGACTCGTGTAAAAATTAATTTTCGCAACTAATGGTTCCAAACACGTTCCTTCATGCCCAAAAAACACTTTTAAGTGGTTTCGTTTTCGAAACGTCCAAACTTACCTGTCAGCCCACCGACTCGTGTTAAAATTAATTTTCGCAACCAATGGTACCAAACACATTCCCACATGCCCAAAAACACTTTTGAGTGGTTTCGAGCGGTTTGATCTTCGCACGTGTAAACTTTTCGGCAGGCTGACTGACTCATGTAAAAATTAATTTTCTAAACCAATGGTGCCAACCACATTCCCACATGGCTTCGAGCAGTTTCGTTTTAGCACGTTACAAACATTCCGGCGGACCCACTGACTCGTGTAAAAATTAATTTTCGCAACCAATGGTGCCATGTACATTCCCACATACCCAAAACACTTTTGAGTGGCTTCGAGCAGTTTCGTTTTAGCACGTTGCAAACATTCCGGCGGACCCACTGACTCGTGTAAAAATTAATTTTCGCAACCAATGGTGCCATGTACATTCCCACATACCCAAAACACTTTTGAGTGGTTTCGAGCGGTTTCATTTTCGCACATTGCAAACATTCCGGCGGACCCATCGACTCATGTAAAAATTAATTTTCGCAACCAATGGAACTCATTGCCACATGCCCAAAAACACATTTTAGTGGCTTCGAGCGGTTTCGTTTTCCCACGTTGCAAACATTCCGGCGGACCCACCGACTCGTGTAAAAATTAATTTTCGCAACCAGTGGTGCCAAGGACATTCCCACATAGCCAAAAATACTTTAGAGTGGTTTCGAGCGATTTGATTTTTGCACCGCGCAAGCTTTTCCGCAAGCTCACCGACTCAAGTAAAAATTAATTTTCTAAACCAAACGTGCCGAACAAATTCCCACAGGGCCAAAAACACTTTTGTGTGGTTTCGAGCAATTTGATTTTCGCACCGTGCAAACTTTTCGGCAAGCTCACCGACTCATATCAAAATTAATTTTCTAAACCAATGGTGCCAAATACTGCCCAAAAACACTTTTGAGTAGTTTCAAGTGGTTTCGTTTTCACACGTTGCAAACATTGAGGCGGGCCCATTGACTGGTGTAAAAATTAATGTTCGCAACCAATGGTGCCAAACACATTCCCACATGCCCAAAAACACAGTTTAGTGGCTTCAAGCGGTTTCATTTTCACACGTTGCAAACATTCTGGACCCACCGACTCGTGTAAAAATTAATTTTCACAACCAATGGTGCCAAGTACATTCCCACATGCCCAAAAACACTTTTGAGTGGTTTCGAGCGGTTTCATTTTCGCGCCGTGGAAACTTTTCGGTAGGCTCACGGACTCGTGTAACAATTAATTTTTGCAACTAATGTTGCCAAACACATTCCTACCTACCCAAAAAACACTTTTCGAAACGTCCAAACTTACCTGCGAGCCCACCGACTCGTGTAAAAATTAATTTTTGCAACCAATGGTACCAAACACATTCCCACATGCCCAACAACACTTTTGAGTGGTTTCGAGCGGTTTCATTTTCGCATTGTGGAAATTAATCAGCAGGCTCACAGACTCGTATAAAAATTATTTTTTGCAACCAATGGTGCCAAGTACATTCCCTCATACCCAAAACACTATTGAGTGGTTTCGAGCGGTTTCATTTTCGCATCGTGGAAACTAATCGGCTCACGGACTCGTATAAAAATTAATTTTCGCAACCAATGGTGCCAAGTTCATTTCAACATGCACAAAAACACTTTTGAGTGGTTTCGAGCAGTTTGATTTTCGCACGTGTAAACTTTTTGGCAGGCTGACTGACTCATGTAAAAATTAATTTTCTAAACCAATGGTGCCAAACACATCCCATATTCCCAAAAACACTTTTGAGTAGTTTCGAGCCGTTTCGTTTTCACACGTTGCAAACATTGCGGCGGGCCCATTGACTCGTGTAAAAATTAATTTTCGAAACCAATGGTGCCAAACACATTCGCGCATGCCCAAAAACACAGTTTAGTGGCTTCGAGCGGAATCATTTTTACACGTTGCAAACATTCCGGCCGACCCACCGACACGTGTAAAAATTAATTTTCTAAACCAGTGATGCCAAACACATTCCCACATGCCCAAATACACTTTTGAGTCATTTCGAGCGGTTTCGTTTTCACACGTCTCAAACATTCCGACGGACCCACCGACTCGTGTAAAAATTAATTTTCGCAACCAATGGTGCCAAACACATTCCCACATGCCCAAATACCCTTTTGAGTGGTTTTGAGCGGTTTCATTTTCGCATCGTGGAAACTAATCGGTAGGCTCACGGACTCGTATAAAAATTAATTTTCGCAACCAATGGTGCCAAGTACATTCCCACATGGCCAAAAATACTTTTGAGTGGTTTTGAGCGATTTGATTTTCGCACCGTGCAAACTTTTCGGCAAGCTCACTGAATCATGTAAATATTAATTTTCTAAACCAATGGTGCCAAACACATTCCTACATGCCCAAAACACTTTTGAGTGGTTTCGAGCTGTTTGATTTTCGCACGTGTAAACTTTTCAGCAGGCCGACTTACTCATGTCAAAATTAATTTTCGTAACCAATGGTGCCTAACACATTCCCAAATGGCCAAATACACTTTTGAGTGGTTTGGAGCGGTTTCGTTTTCGCACGTTGCAATCTTTCCGGTGTGCCTACCGACTCGTGTAAAAATTAATTTTCGCAACCAATGGTGCCAAGTACATTCCCTCATACCCAAAACACTATTGAGTGGTTTCGAGCGGTTTCATTTTCGCATCGTGGAAACTAATCGGCAGGCTCACGGACTCGTATAAAAATTAATTTTCGCAACCAATGGTGCCAAGTTCATTTCAACATGCACAAAAACACTTTTGAGTGGTTTCGAGCGGTTTGATTTTCGCACGTGTAAACTTTTCGGCAGGCTGACTGACTCATGTAAAAAATATTTTTCTAAACCAATGGTGCCAAACACATTCCCATATGCCCAAAAACACTTTTGAGTAGTTTCGAGCCGTTTCGTTTTCACACGTTGCAAACATTGCGGCGGGCCCATTGACTCGTGTAAAAATTAATTTTCGCAACCAATGGTGCCAAACACATTCCCGCATGCCCAAAAACACAGTTTAGTGGCTTCGAGCGGATTCATTTTTACACGTTGCAAACATTCCGGCCGACCCACCGACACGTGTAAAAATTAATTTTCTAAACCAATGATGAAAAACACATTCCCACATGCCCAAATACACTTTTGAGTCATTTCGAGCGGTTTCGTTTTCACACGTCTCAAACATTCCGACGGACCCACCGACTCGTGTAAAAATTAATTTTCGCAACCAATGGTGCCAAACACATTCCCACATGCCCAAATACACTTTTGAGTGGTTTCGAGCGGTTTCTTTTTCGCATCGTGGAAACTAATCGACAGGCTCACGGACTCGCATAAAAATTAATTTTCGCAACCAATGGTGCCAAGTACATTCCCGCGTACCCAAAACACTTTTGAGTGGTTTCGAGCGGTTTCTTTTTCGCATCGTGGAAACTAATCGACAGGCTCACAGACTCGTATAAAAATTAATTTTTACAACCAATGGTGCCAAGTACATTCCCACATGCCCAAAAACACTTTTGAGTGGTTTCGAGCGGTTTCTTTTTCGCATCGTGGAAACTAATCGACAGGCTCACGGACTCGAATAAAAATTAATTTTCGCAACCAATGGTGCCAAGTACATTCCCGCGTACCCAAAACACTTTTGAGTGGTTTCGAGCGGTTTCCTTTTCGCACGTTGAAAACATTCCGGCGGACCCACCGACTCATGTAAAAATTAATTTTCGCAACAAATGATGACTAACACATTTCCATATGCCCAAATACACTTTTGAGTGGTTCAGAGCGGTTTCGTTTTCGCACATTGCAATCTTTCCGGCGGGCCTACCGACTCGTGTGAAAATTAATTTTCTAAACCAAAGGTGTCGAACAAATTCCCACATGGCCAAAAACACTTTCGTGTGGTTTCGAGCAATTTGATTTTCGCACCGTGCAAACTTTTCGGCAAGCTCACCGACTCATATCAAAATTAATTTTCTAAACCAATGGTGCCAAATACTGCCCAAAAACACTTTTGAGTAGTTTCAAGTGGTTTCGTTTTCACACGTTGCAAACATTGCGGCGGGCCCATTGACCGGTGTAAAAATTAATGTTCACAACCAATGGTGCCAAACACATTCCCACATGCCCAAAAACACAGTTTAGTGGCTTCAAGCGGTTTCATTTTCACACGTTGCAAACATTCCGGCCGACCCTCCGACTCGTGTAAAAATTAATTTTCACAACCAATGGTGCCAAGTACATTCCCACATGCCCAAAAACACTTTTGAGTGGTTTCGAGCGGTTTCATTTTCGCACCATGGAAACTTTTCGGCAGGCTCACGAACTCGTGTAACAATTAATTTTCGCAACTAATGGTGCCAAACACATTCCTACCTGCCCAAAAAACACTTTTAAGTGGTTTCGTTTTCGAAATATCCAAACTTACCTGCGAGCCCACCGAATCGTGTAAAAATTAATTTTTGCAACCAATGGTACCAAACACATTCCCACACGCCCAACAACACTTTTGAGTGGTTTCGAGCGGTTTCCTTTTCGCACATTGCAAACATTCCGGCGGACCCACCGACTCGTGTAAAAATTAATTTTCGCAACCAATGGTGCCAACGATATTCCCACATGGCCAAAAATACTTTTGAGTGGTTTTGAGCGATTTGATTTTCGCACCGTGCAAACTTTTCGGCAAGCTCACCGACTTATATGAAAATTAATTTTCTAAACCATTGGTGCCAAATACTGCCCAAAAACACTTTTGAGTAGTTTCAAGTGGTTTCATTTTCACACGTTGCAAGCATTGCGACGGGCCCATTGACTCATGTAAAAATTAATTTTCGCAACCAATGGTGCCAAACACATTGCCACATGCCCAAAAACACAGTTTAGTGGCTTCAAGCGGTTTCATTTTCACACGTTGCAAACATTCCGGCCGACCCACCGACTCGTGTAAAAATTAATTTTCACAACCAATGGTGCCAAGTACATTCCCACATGCCCAAAAACACTTTTGAGTGGTTTCGAGCGGTTTCATTTTCGCACCGTGGAAACTAATCGGCAGGCTCACGGACTGGTATAAAAATTAATTTTCGCAACCAATGGTGCCAAGTACATTCCCGCATACCCAAAACACTTTTGAGTGGTTTCGAGCGGTTTCCTTTTCGCACGTTGCAAACATTCCGGCGGACCCACCGACTCGTGTAAAAATTAATTTTCACAACCAATGGTGCCAACGACATTCCCACATGGCCAAAAATACTTTTGAGTGGTTTCGAGCGATTTGATTTTCGTACCGTGCAAACTTTTCGGCAAGCTCACTTACTCATGTAAAAATTAATTTTCTAAACCCAAGGTGCCGAACAAATTCCCACATGGCCAAAAACACTTTTGTGTGGTTTCGAGCAATTTCATTTTCGCACCGTGCAAACTTTTCGGCAAGCTCACCGACTCAAATCAAAATTAATTTTCTAAACCAATGGTGCCAAATACTGCCCAAAAACACTTTTGAGTAGTGTCATGTGGTTTCGTTTTCACACGTTGCAAACATTGCGGCGGGCCCATTGACTGGTGTAAAAATTAATGTTCTAAACCAATGATGCCAAACACGTTCCCACATGCCCAAATACACTTTTGAGTGGTTTCGAGCGGTTTCATTTTCGCATCGTGGAAACTAATCGGCAGGCTCACGGACTCGTATAAAAATTAATTTTCGCAACCAATGGTGCCAAGTACATTCCCACATACCCAAAACACATTTGAGTGGTTTCGAGCGGTTTCCTCTTCGCACGTTGCAAACATTACGGCGGACCCACCGACTCGTGTAAAAATTAATTTTCGCAACCAATGGTGCCAACGACATTCCCACATGGCCAAAAATACTTTTGAGTGGTTTCGAGCTATTTGATTTTCGCACCGTGCATACTTTTTGGCAAGCTCACCGACTCATGTAAAAATTAATTTTCTAAACCAAAGGTGCCGAACGATATTCCCACATGGCCAAAAACACTTTTGTGTGGTCTCGAGCAATTTGATTTTCGCACCGTGCAAACTTTTCGGCAAGCTCACCGACTTATATGAAAATTAATTTTCTAAACCATTGGTGCCAAATACTGCCCAAAAACACTTTTGAGTAGTTTCAAGTGGTTTCGTTTTCACACGTTGCAAGCATTGCGACGGGCCCATTGACTCGTGTAAAAATTAATTTTCGCAACCAATGGTGCAAAACACATTGCCACATACAAAAACACAGTTTAGTGGCTTCAAGCGGTTTCATTTTCACACGTTGCAAACATTCCGGCCGACCCACCGACTCGTGTAAAAATTAATTTTCACAACCAATGGTGCCAAGTACATTCCCACATGCCCAAAAACACTTTTGAGTGGTTTCGAGCGGTTTCATTTTCGCACCGTGGAAACTAATCGGCAGGCTCACGGACTGGTATAAAAATTAATTTTCGCAACCAATGGTGCCAAGTACATTCCCGCATACCCAAAACACTTTTGAGTGGTTTCGAGCGGTTTCCTTTTCGCACGTTGCAAACATTCCGGCGGACCCACCGACTCGTGTAAAAATTAATTTTCGCAACCAATGGTGCCAACGACATTCCCACATGGCCAAAAATACTTTTGAGTGGTTTCGAGCGATTTGATTTTCGCACCGTGCAAACTTTTTGGCAAGCTCACCGACTCATGTAAAAATTAATTTTCTAAACCAAAGGTGCCGAACAAATTCCCACATGGCCAAAAACACTTTTGTGTGGTCTCGAGCAATTTGATTTTCGCACCGTGCAAACTTTTCGGCAAGCTCACCGACTTATATGAAAATTAATTTTCTAAACCAATGGTGCCAAATACTGCCCAAAAACACTTTTGAGTAGTTTCAAGTGGTTTCGTTTTCACACATTGCAAGCATTGCGACGGGCCCATTGACTCGTGTAAAAATTAATTTTCGCAACCAATGGTGCCAAACACATTGCCACATACAAAAACACAGTTTAGTGGCTTCAAGCGGTTTCATTTTCACACGTTGCAAACATTCCGGCCGACCCACCGACTCGTGTAAAAATTAATTTTCACAACCAATGGTGCCAAGTACATTCCCACATGCCCAAAACCACTTTTGAGTGGTTTCGAGCGGTTTCATTTTCGCACCGTGGAAACTAATCGGCAGGCTCACGGACTCGTATAAAAATTAATTTTCGCAACCAATGGTGCCAAGTACATTCCCGCATACCCAAAACACTTTTGAGTGGTTTCGAGCGGTTTCCTTTTCGCACGTTGCAAACATTCCGGCGGACCCAGCGACTCGTGTAAAAATTAATTTTCACAACCAATGGTGCCAACGACATTCCCACATGGCCAAAAATACTTTTGAGTGGTTTCGAGCGATTTGATTTTCGTACCGTGCAAACTTTTCGGCAAGCTCACTTACTCATGTAAAAATTAATTTTCTAAACCCAAGGTGCCGAACAAATTCCCACATGGCCAAAAACACTTGTTTTGAGCAATTTCATTTTCGCACCGTGCAAACTTTTCGGCAAGCTCACCGACTCAAATCAAAATTAATTTTCTAAACCAATGGTGCCAAATACTGCCCAAAAACACTTTTGAGTAGTTTCAAGTGGTTTCGTTTTCACACGTTGCAAACATTGCGGCGGGCCCATTTTTCTGGTGTAAAAATTAATGTTCTAAACCAATTATGCCAAACACGTTCCCACATGCCCAAATACACTTTTGAGTGGTTTCGAGCGGTTTCATTTTCACATCGTGGAAACTAATCGGCAGGCTCACGGACTCGTATAAAAATTAATTTTCGCAACCAATGGTGCCAAGTACATTCCCACATACCCAAAACACATTTGAGTGGTTTCGAGCGGTTTCCTTTTCGCACGTTGCAAACATTCCGGCGGACCCACCGACTCGTGTAAAAATTAATTTTCGCAACCAATGGTGCCAACGACATTCCCACATGGCCAAAAATACTTTTGAGTGGTTTCGAGCGATTTGATTTTCGCACCGTGCAAACTTTTCGGCAAGCTCACCGACTCATGTAAAAATTAATTTTCTAAACCAAAGGTGCCGAACAAATTCCCACATGGCCAAAAACACTTTTGTGTGGTCTCGAGCAATTTGATTTTCGCACCGTGCAAACTTTTCGGCAAGCTCACCAACTTATATGAAAATTAATTTTCTACACCAATGGTGCCAAATACTGCCCAAAAACACTTTTGAGTAGTTTCAAGTGGTTTCGTTTTCACACGTTGCAAGCATTGCGGCGGGCCCATTGACTCGTGTAAAAATTAATTTTCGCAAACAATGGTGCCAAACACGTTGCCACATGCCCAAAAACACAGTTTAGTGGCTTCAAGCGGTTTCATTTTCACACGTTGCAAACATTCCGGCCGACCCACCGACTCGTGTAAAAATTAATTTTCACAACCAATGGTGCCAAGTACATTCCCACATGCCCAAAAACACTTTTGAGTGGTTTCGAGCGGTTTCATTTTCGCACCGTGGAAACTAAACGGCAGGCTCACGGACTCGTATAAAAATTAATTTTCGCAACCAATGGTGCCAAGTACATTCCCGCATACCCAAAACACTTTTGAGTGGTTTCGAGCGGTTTCCTTTTCGCACGTTGCAAACATTCCGGCGGACCCACCGACTCGTGTAAAAATTAATTTTCACAACCAATCGTGCCAACGACATTCCCACTTGGCCAAAAATACTTTTGAGTGGTTTCGAGCGATTTGATTTTCGTACCTTGCAAACTTTTCGGCAAGCTCACTGACTCATGTAAAAAATAATTTTCTAAACCCAAGGTGCCGAACAAATTCCCACATGGCCAAAAACACTTTTGTGTGGTTTCGAGCAATTTCATTTTCGCACCGTGCAAACTTTTCGGCAAGCTCACCGACTCATATCAAAATTAATTTTCTAAACCAATGGTGCCAAATACTGCCCAAAAACACTTTTGAGTAGTTTCAAGTGGTTTCGTTTTCACACGTTGCAAACATTGCGGAGGGCCCATTGACTGGTGTAAAAATTAATGTTCTAAACCAATGATGCCAAACACATTCCCACATGCCCAAAAACACTTTTGAGTGGTTTCGAGCGGTTTCATTTTCGCGCCGTGGAAACTTTTCGGCAGGCTCACGGACTCGTCTTACAATTAATTTTCGCAACTAATGGTGCCAAACACATTCCTACCTGCCCAAAAAACACTTTTAAGTGGTTTCGTTTTCGAAACGTCCAAACTAACCTGCGAGCCCACCAAATCGTGTAAAAATTAATTTTTGCAACCAATGGTACCAAACACATTCCCACATGCCCAACAACACTTTTGAGTGGTTTCGAGCGGTTTCATTTTCGCATTGTGGAAATTAATCAGCAGGCTCACAGACTCGTATAAAAATTAATTTTTGCAACCAATGGTGCCAAGTACATTCCCTCATACCCAAAACACTATTGAGTAGTTTCGAGCGGTTTCATTTTCGCACGTTGCAAACATTCCGACGGACCCACCGACTCGTGTAAAAATTAATTTTCGCAACCAATGGTGCCAAACACATTCCCATATGCCCAAATACACTTTTGAGTGGTTTGGAGCGGTTTCGTTTTCGCACGTTGCAATCTTTCCGGTGGGCCTACCGACTCGTGAAAAAATTAAGTTTAGCAACCAATGGTGCCAAACTCATTCCCACATGCCCAAAAACACATTTTAGTGCCTTCGAGCGGTTTCGTTTTCCCACGTTGCAAACATTCCGGCGGACCCACCGACTCGCGTAGAAATTAGTTTTCGCAACCAATGGTGCCAAGGACATTCCCACATGACCAAAATTACTTTTGAGTGGTTTTGAGCGATTTGATTTTTGCACCATGCAGACTTTTCGGCAAGCTCACTGAATCATGTAAATATTAATTTTCTAAACCAATGGTGCCAAACACATTCCCACATGCCCAAATACATTTTTGAGTCGTTTCGAGCGGTTTCATTTTCACACGTCTCAAACATTCCAGCGGACCCACGGACTCGTGTAAAAATTAATTTTTTAATCCAAAGGTGCCAAACACATTCCCACATGCACAACAGCACTTTTTGATTGGCATTGAGCTGTTTTGTTTTCGCACGTTGCAAAAATTGTCGTGTAAAAATTAATTAATTTTTGCAACCAATGGTGCCCAGTACATTGCCAGATGCTCAAAAACATTTTTGAGTGGTTTCGAGCGGATTCATTTTCGCATGGTGGAAACTAATCGGCAAGCTCACGGACTCGTATAAAACTTAATTTTCGCAACCAATGGTGCCTAGTACATTCCCACATACCCACAACACTTTTGAGTGGTTTCGAGCAGTTTCGTTTTCACACGTTGCAAACATTCCGGCGGACCCACCGACTCGTGTAAAAATTAAGTTTAGCAACCAATGGTGCCAAACACATTCCCACATGCCCAAAAACACTTTTGGCTGGTTTCGAGCGGTTTGACTTGCGCACGTGTAAACTTTTCGGCAGGCTGACTGACTCATGTAAAAATTAATTTTCTAAACCAATGGTGCCAAACACATTCCCATATGCCCAAAAACAGTTTTGAGTAGCTTTGAGCCGTTTCGTTTTCACACGTTGCAAACATTGCGGCGGGCCAATTGACTGGTGTAAAAATTAATTTTCGCAACCAATGGTGCCAAACACATTCCCGCATGCCCAAAAACACAGTTTAGTGGCTTCGAGCGGTTTCATTTTCGCACGTGTAAACTTTTCGGCAGGTTGACTGACTCATGTAAAAACTTATTTTGTAAACCAATGAGGCCAAACACATTCCCACATGCCCAAATACATTTTTGAGTTGTTTCGAGCGGTTTCATTTTCACATGTCTCAAACATTCCGGCGGACCCACGGACTTGTGTAAAAATTAATTTTTTAAACCAAAGTTTCCAAACACATTCCCTCTTGCACAACAACTCTTCTTGAGTGGCTTCGAGCTGTTTCGTTTTCGCTTGTTGCAAAAAGTACGGCGGACCCACCGATTCGTGTAAAAATTAATTTTTGCAAGCAATGGTGCCAAGTACATTCCTAGATGGCCAAAAACACTTTTGCATCGTTTCGAGTAGTTTCATTTTCACATCCTGGAAACTAATCGGCAGGCTCACAGACTCGTATAAAAATTAATTTTCGCAACCAATGCTGCCAAGTACATTTCCACATGCCCAAAAACACTTTTGAGTGGTTTCGAGCGGTTTGATTTTCGCACGTGTAAACTTTTCGGCAAGCTGACTGACTCATGTCAAAATTAATTTTCTAAACCAATGGTGCCAAACACATTCCCACATGCCCAAAAACACTTTTTGAGTGGCTTCGAGCTGTTTCGTTTTCGCACGTTGCAAAACTTACGGCGGACCCACCGACTTGTGCAAAATTAATTTTCGCAACCAATGGTGCCAAGTACATTCCTAGATGCCCAAAAACACTTATGAGTGGTTTCGAGCGGTTTCATTTTCGCATCGTGGAAACTAATCGGCAGGCTCACGGACTTGTATAAAAATTAATTTTCGCAACCAGTGGTGCCAGTACATTCCCACATACCCAAAACACTATTGAGTGGTTTCGAGCGGTTTAGTTTTCGCACGTTGCAAACATTCCGGCGAACCCACCGACTCGTGTAAAAATTAATTTTCGCAGCCAATGGTGCCAAACACGTTGCCATATGCCGAAATACAGTTTTGAGTAGTTTCAAGCCGTTTCGTTTTCACACGTTGCAAACTTTGCGGCGGGCCCATTGACTCGTGTAAAAATTAATTTTCGCAACCAATGGTGCCAAACACATTCCCGCATGCCCAAAAACACAGTTTAGTGGCTTCGAGCGGTTTCATTTTTACACGTTGCAAACATTCCGGCCGACCCACCGACACGTGTAAAAATTAATTTTCTAAACCAATGATGCGAAACACATTCCCGCATGCCCAAATACATTTTTGTGTCGTTTCGAGCGGTTTCGTTTTCACACGTCTCAAACATTCCGGCGGACCTACGGACTCGTGTAAAAATTAATTTTCACAACCAATGGTGCCAAGTACATTCCCACATGCCCCAAAACACTTTTGAGTGGTTTCGAGCTGTTTCGTTTTCGCATGTTGCAAACATTCCGGCGGACCCACCGACTCGTGTAAAAATTAATTTTTGCAGCCAATGGTGCCAAACACGTTGCCATATGCCCAAATACAGTTTTGAGTGGTGTGGAGCGGTTTAGTTTTCGCATGTTGCAAACATTCCGGCGGACCCACCGACTCGTGTAAAAATTAATTTTTGCAGCCAATGGTGCCAAACACGTTGCCATATGCCCAAATACAGTTTTGAGTGGGTGGAGCGGTTTAGTTTTCGCATGTTGCAAACATTCCGGCGGACCCACCGACTCGTGTAAAAATTAATTTTTGCAGCCAATGGTGCCAAACACGTTGCCATATGCCCAAATACAGTTTTGAGTGGTGTGGAGCGGTTTAGTTTTCGCACGTTGCAATCATTCCGGAGGGCTTACCGACTCGTGTAAAAATTAAGTTTGGCAACCAATGGTGCCTAACTCATTCCCACATGCCCAAAAACACATTTTAGTGCCTTCGAGCGGTTTCGTTTTCCCACGTTGCAAACATTCCGGCGGACCCACCGACTCGTGTAAAAATTAGTTTTAGCAACCAATGGTGCCAAGGACATTCCCACATGGCCAAAAATACTTTTGAGTGGTTTCGAGCGATATGATTTTCGCACCGTGCAAACTTTTCGGCAAGGTCAATGAATCATGTAAATATTAATTTTCTAAACCAATGGTGGCAAACACATTCCCACATGCCCAAAAACACTTTTGATTGGTTTCGAGCGGTTTGATTTTCGCACGTGTAAACTTTTCGGCAGGTTGACTGACTCATGTAAAAATTTATTTTGTAAACCAATGATGCCAAACACATTCCCACATGCCCAAATACATTTTTGAGTCGTTTCGAGCGGTTTAATTTTCACACGTCTCAAACATTCCGGCGGACCCACGGACTCGTGTGAAAATTAATTTTTTAAACCCAAGGTGCCAAACACATTCCCTCTTGCATAACAACACTTTTTGAGTGGCTTCGAGCTGTTTCGTTTTCACACGTTGCAAAAAGTACAGCGGACCCACCGATTCGTGTAAAAATTAATTTTTGCAAGCAATGGTGCCAAGTACATTCCTAGATGCCCAAAAACACTTTTGAGTGGTTTCGAGCAGTTTCATTTTCGCATCGTGAAAACTAATCGGCAGGCTCACGGACTCGTATAAAAATTAATTTTCGCAACCAATGCTGCCAAGTACATTTCCACATGCCCAAAAACACTTTTGAGTGGTTTCGAGCGGTTTGATTTTCGCACGTGTAAACTTTTCGGCAGGCTGACTGACTCATGTCAAAATTAATTTTCTAAACCAATGGTGCCAAACATATTCCCACATGCCCAAAAACACTTTTTGAGTGGCTTCGAGCTGTTTCGTTTTCACACGTTGCAAACATTGCGGCAGGCCCATTGACTCGTGTAAAAATTAATTTTCGCAACCAATGGTGCCAAGTCCATTCCTAGATGCCCAAAAACACTTTTGAGTGGTTTCTAGCGGTTTCATTTTTACATGTTGCAAACATTCCGGCCGACCCAACGACACGTGTAAAAATTAATTTTCTAAACCAATGATGCCAAACACATTCTCACATGCCCAAATACACTTTTGAGTCGTTTCGAGCGGTTTCATTTTCGCATCGTGGAAACTAATCGGCAGGCTCACGGACTCGTATAAAAATTAATTTTCGCAACCAATGGTGCCAAGGACATTCCCACATGGCCAAAAATACTTTTGAGTGGTTTCGAGCGATTTGATATTCGCACCATGCAAACTTTTCGGCAAGCTCACTTAATCATGTAAATATTAATTTTCTAAACCAATGGTGCCAAACACATTCCCACTTGCCCAAAAACACTTTTGAGTGGTTTCGAGCGGTTTGATTTTCGCACGTGTAAACTTTTCTGCAGGCTGACTGACTCATGTAAAAATTAATTTTCTAAACCAATGGTGCCAAACACATTCCCATATGCCCAAAAATACTTTTGAGTTGTTTCGAGCCGTTTCGTTTTCACACGTTGCAAACATTGCGGCGGGCCCATTGACTCGTGTAAAAATTAATTTTCGCAACCAATGGTGCCAAACACATTCCCGCATGCCCAAAAACAGAGTTTAGTGGCTTCGAGCGGATTCATTTTTATACGTTGCAAACAGTCCGGCGAACACACCGACACGTGTAAAAATTAATTTTTGAAACCAACGATGCCAAACACATTCGCACATGCCCAAATACATTTTTGAGTCGTTTCGAGCGGTTTCGTTTTCACACGTCTCAAACATTCCGGCAGACCTATGGACTCGTGTAAAACTTAAATTTCACAGTCAATAGTACCAAGTACATTCCCACATGCCCAAAAACACTTTTGAGTGGTTTCGAGCGGTTTCATTTTCGCATCGGGGAAACTAATCGGCAGGCTCACGGACTCGTATAAAAATTAATTTTCGACACCAATGGTGCCAAGTACATTCCCACATACCCAAAACACTTTTGAGTGGTTTCGAGCTGTTTCATTTTCGCACGTTGCAAACATTCCGGCGGACCCACCGACTCGTGTAAAAATTAGTTTTCGCAACCAATGGTGCCAAGGACATTCCCACATGCCCAAAAACACTTTTGAGTAGTTTGAGCCGTTTCGTTTTCACACGTTGCAAACATTGCGGCGGGCCCATTGACTCGTGTAAAAATTAATTTTCGCAACCAATGGTGCCAAACACCGCATGCCCAAAAACACAGTTTAGTGGCTTCGAGCGGTTTCATTTTTACACGTTGCAAACATTCCGGCCGACCCACCGACACGTGTAAAAATTAATTTTCTAAACCAATGAAGCACACATTCCCATGTGCCCAAACACATTTTTGAGTCGTTTCGAGCGGTTTCGTTTTCACACGTCTCAAACATTCCGGCGGACCCACCGACTCGTGTAAAAACTCATTTTCACAACCATTGGTGCCAAGTACATTCCCACATGCCCAAAAACATTTTTGACTGGTTTCGAGCGGTTTCATTTTCGCACCGTGGAAACTTTTTGGTAGGCTCACGGACTCGTGGAAAAATTAATTTTCACAACTATTGGTGCCAAACACGTTCCTACATGCCCAAAAAAACACTTTTAAGTGGTTTCGTTTTCGAAACGTCCAAACTTACCTGCGAGCCCACCGACTCCTGTAAAAATTAATTTTCGCAACCAATGGTACCAAACACATTCCGACATGCCCGAACACACTTTTGAGTGGTTTCGAGTGGTTTGATTTTCGCACGTGTAAACTTTTCGGCAGGCGAACTGACTCATGTAAAAATTAATTTTCTAAACCAATGGTGCCAAGCACATTCCCACATGCCCAAAAACACTTTTGAGTGGTTTCGAGCAGTTTCATTTTCGCACGTTGCAAAAAGTACGGCGGACCCACCGATTCGTGTAAAAATTAATTTTTGCAAGCAATGGTGCCAAGTACATTCCTAGATGGCCAAAAACACTTTTGAGTGGTTTCGAGCAGTTTCATTTTCGCATCGTGGAAACTAATCGGCAGGCTCACGGACTAGTATAAAAAATAATTTTCGCAACCAAAGCTGCCAAGTACATTTCCACATGCCCAAAAACACTTTGGAGTAGTTTCGAGCGGTTTGATTTTCGCACGTGTAAACTTTTCGGCAGGCTGACTGACTCATGTCAAAAATTAATTTTCTAAACCAATGGTGCCAAACACATTCCCACATGCCCAAAAACACTTTTTGAGTGGCTTCGAGCTGTTTCATTTTCGCACGTTGAGAAAATTACGGCGGACCCACCGACTCGTGTAAAAATTTGTTTTCGCAACCAATGGTGCCATGGACATTCCCACATGGCCAAAAATACTTTTGAGTGGTTTCGAGCGATTTGATTTTCACACCATGCAAACTTTTCAGCAAGCTCACTGAATCATGTAAATATGAATTTTCTAAACCATTGGTGCCAAACACATTCCCACATGCCCAAAAACACTTTTGAGTGGTTTCGAGCGGTTTGATTTTCGCACCATGCATACTTTTCGACAGGCTCACTGACTCATGTGAAAATTAATTTTCTAAACCAATGGTGCCAAGTACATTTCCACTTGCCCAAAACCACTCTTGAGTGGTTTCGAGCGGTTTGATTTTCGCACCATGCAAACTTTTCGACAGGCTCACTGACTCATGTGAAAATTAATTTTCTAAACCAATGGTGCCAAGTACATTTCCACTTGCCCAAAACCACTTTTGAGTGGTTTCGAGCGGTTTGATTTTCGCACGTGTAAACTTTTCGGCAGGCTGACTGACTCATGTAAAAATTAATTTTCTAAACCAATGGTGCCAAAGACATTCCCATATGCCCCAAAACACTTTTGAGTAGTTTCGAGCCGTTTCGTTTTCACACGTTGCAAACATTGTGGCGGGCCCATTGACTC
The DNA here is from genome assembly GCA_008326285.1 of Oryza officinalis. Classification (NCBI taxonomy): domain Eukaryota; kingdom Viridiplantae; phylum Streptophyta; class Magnoliopsida; order Poales; family Poaceae; genus Oryza; species Oryza officinalis. The sequence continues at coordinate 17,389,508 of BDMV01000005.1, forward strand.
GTGTAAAGATTAATTTTAGCAACCAATGGTGCCAAACACATTCCCGCATGCCCAAAAACACAGTTTAGTGGCTTCGATCGGATTCATTTTTACACCTTGCAAACATTCCTGCCCACACACCGACACATGAAAAAAATCAATTTTCTAAACCAATGATGCACATTCCCACATGCCCAAAAACATTATTGAGTCGTTTCAAGCGGTTTCGTTTTCACACGTCTCAAACATTCCGGCGGACCTACGGACTCGTGTAAAAATTAATTTTCACAACCAATGGTGTCAAGTACATTCCCACATGCCCAAAAACACTTTTGAGTGGTTTCGAGCGGTTTCATTTTCGCATCGTGGAAACTAATCGGCAAGCTCACGGACTCGTATAAAATTAATTTTCGCAACCAATGGTGCCAAGTACATTCCCACATACCCAAAACACTTTTAAGTGGTTTCGTTTTCGAAACGTCCAAACTTACCTGCGAGCCCACCGACTCGTGTAAAAATTAATTTTCGCAACCAATGGTACCAAACACATTCCCACATGCCCAAACACATTTTTGAGTGGTTTCGAGCGGTTTGATTTTCGCACGTGTAAACTTTTCGGCAGGCTGACTGACTCATGTAAAAATTAATTTTCTAAACCAATGGTGCCAAGCACATTCCCACATGCCCAAAAACACTTTTGAGTTTCGAGTGGTTTTGTTTTCGCACGTTGCAAACAATCCGGCGGACCCACCGACTCGTGTAAAAATTAATTTTCGCAGCCAATGGTGCCAAACAAATTGCCATATGCCCAAATACACTTTTGAGTGGTTTGGAGCGGTTTCGTTTTCGCACGTTGCAATCTTTCCGGAGGGCCTACCGACTCGTGTAAAAATTATGTTTACCAACCAGTGGTGCCAAGCACATTCCCATATGCCCAAAAACACTTTCTGAGTGGCTTCGAGCAGTATCTTTTTCGCATGTTGCAAACATTCCGGCGGACCCACTGACTCGTGTAATAATTAATTTTTGCAACCGATGGTGCCAAGTACATTCCCACATACCCAAAACACTTTTGAGTGGTTTCGAGCGGTTTCGTTGTCGCATGTTGCAAACATTCCGCGGACCCACCGAGTGGTGTAAAAATTAGTTTTCGCAACCAATGGTGCCAAACACATTTCCATATCCCCAAATACACTTTTGAGTGGTTTGGAGCGGTTTCGTTTTCGCACGTTGCTATCTTTCCGGCGGGCCTACCGACTCGTGTAAAAATTAAGTTTAGCAACCAATGGTGCCAAACTCATTCCCACATATCCAAAAAGTAGTGGCTTCGAGCGGTTTCGTTTTCCCATGTTGCAAACATTTCGGCGGACCCACCGACTCGTGTAAAAATTAGTTTTAGCAACCAATGGTGCCAAGGACATTCCCACATGGCCAAAAATACTTTTGAGTGGTTTCGAGCGGTTTGATTTTCGCACCATGCAAACTTTTCGATAGGCTCACTGACTCATGTGAAAATTAATTTTCTAAACCAATGGTGCGAAACACATTCCCACATGCCCAAAAACACTTTTGAGTAGTTTCGAGCGGTTCGATTTTCGCATGTGTAAAATTTTCGGCAGGCTGACTGACTGATGTCAAAATTAATTTTCTAAACCAATAGTGCCAAACACATTCCCACATGCCCGAAAACACTTTTTGAGTGGCTTCGAGCAGTTTCGTTTTCGCACGTTGCAAACATTCCGGCGGACCCATGGACTCGTGTGAAAATTATTTTTTTAAACCAAAGGTGCCAAACAAATTCCCACATGCACGACAACACTTTTTGAGTGGCTTCGAGCTGTTTTGTTTTCGCACGTTGCAAAAATTACGGTGGACCCACCGACGCGTGTAAAAATTAATTTTCGCAACCAATGGTGGCAAGTACATTCCCACATACCCAAAACACTTTTGAGTGGTTTCGAGCGGTTTCGTTTTCGCACGTTGCAAACATTCCGGCGGACCCACCGACTCGTGTAAAAATTAATTTTCGCAACCAATGGTGCCAAACCCATTCCCACATGCCCAAATACACTTTTGAGTGGTTTCGAGCGGTTTGATTTTCGCATGTGTAAACTTTTCGGCAGGCTGGCTGACTCATGTCAAAATTAATTTTCTAAACCAATGGTGCCAAACACATTCCCACATGCCCGAAAACACTTTTTGAGTAGCTTCGAGCAGTTTCGTTTTCGCACGTTGCAATCTTTCCATAGGGCCTACCGACTGGTGTAAAAATTAAGTTTAGCAACCAATGGTGCCAAACTCATTTCCACATGCCCAAAAACACATTTTAGTGGCATCGAGCGGTTTCGTTTTCCCACGTTGCAAACATTCCGGCGAACCCACCAACTCATGTAAAAATTAGTTTTCGCAACCGTTCCAAAGACCCACATGGCCAAAAATACTTTTGAGTGGTTTTGACCGATTTGATTTTCGCAGCGTGCAAACTTTTCGGCAAGCTCACTGAATCATGTAAATATTAATTTTCTAAACCAATGGTGCCAAACACATTCCCACATGCCCAAAAACACTTTTGAGTGATTTCGTTTTCGAATGTTGCAAACTTACCTGCGAACCCACCGACTCGTGTCAAAAATATTTTTGTCAACCAATGGTGCCAAATACATTCCTCCATGCCCAAATAACACTTTTGAGTGGTTTTATTTTCGAAACGTGCAAATTTATCTGCGAGCCCACCGACTCGTGTAAAAATTATTTTTCGCAATCAATGATACCAAGCACATTCCCACATGCCCAAAAACACTTTTGAGTGGTTTCATTTACAAAACGTGCAGACTTTCCTGCGAACCCACTAACGCGTGTAAAAATTAATTTTCGCAACCAATGGTACTAACCACATTCCCACATGCCCAAAAACACTTTTTGAGTGCCTTCGAGCAGTTTCGTTTTTGCACGTTGCAAACATTCCAGCGGACCTACTGACTCGTGTAAAAATTAATTTTCGCAACCAACGGCGGCAAACACATTTCCACATGCCATCATAAAACACTTTTAATTGATTTCGTTTTAGAATGTTGCAAACTTACCTGCGAACCCACCGACTCGTGTCAAAAATAATTTTCTCAACCAATGGTGCCAAATAAATTCCAACATGCCCAAAAAATACTTTTGAGTGGTTTCATTTTCGAAACGTGCAAACTTACCTGCGAGCCCACCGACTCGTGTAAAAATTAATTTTCGCAACCAATGATACCAAGCACATTCCCACATGCCCAAAAACACTTTTGAGTGGTTTCGTTTTCGAAACGTGCAGACTTACCTGCGAACCCACCGACTCGTGTAAAAATCAATTTCCTCAACCAATGGCGGCAAACACATTCCCACAGGCCCAAAAACACTTTTGATTGATTTCGTTTTCGAATGTTGCAAACTTACCAGCGAACCCACCGACTCGTGTAAAAATTCATTTTCACAACCAATGGTTAGCACCATTTATTTTTCCTTGCAAACTTTCTTCAGACATCACAGGTGCTTCATGCTTCTCCTCTTTCTTCTCAAGTACCAAGAGAAGCAAAAGATTGCTCCTCCAATGTTTGGAATTTTTTTAGAAATAATATTATTTTAATGGAAAATTGCAAAAATAGTTGGCTTTTGGACAAAATCGCAAAAATATGGGCCTGTCGGACAACGGTGGTTCGACAAGGCCCAATCGATCGGCGGCGGAACGAGTGGCTGGATTGATCGAACGGCTATGGTTCGACTGGGCCCAGTCAAATAGCGGCAGTTCGACAAGGCCCAGTTGAACGTCAGCTGTTCGATAGGCCGGCCCTGTCGAACCACGGCTGTTCGACAGGCCCGGCAGATCAGCGTTTTTTTTAATTTGTTAAGAATTGTTTTTAAGTTGTTAATAATTAATTAATAACAGAATTTTTTATAATTGATTAATTATAATTTTGAAGTTGTTAAGTTTTTATAATTTTGAATTAATATTGAATTAAAATTATAATTTTTATAATTAATTAATTTTGAATTAAGTGTTTAAGTTGTTTTTATAATTATAATTTTTTATAATTGATTAATACCCATTTGTAATTGAATATTTCGAGAAACACATCGGATTTATAATTTATTAATTTTAGATATATCCATTTGTAATTTATTAATTTATATAACCTTATTTTGCTTCTCAGTTATTTTCAGAAATTCCGAAAATCACTTTCGGATAGGGCCGAAAATTTCCAGACGCCAAAATTGGTTCTATCTATTTTCGGAAATTCCAAAAATTGTTTTCGGACAACTCCGAAAATTTCCAGAACACAGAAACTGAGGAGAAACTTTTTTTAGAATTGATGTTGAGCACATGCATCACTCCTCATATGTCAATGCATCATCCCTCTTAATAGAGCGGTTTTCCTAATGACCCAAAGGAATGAAAATATACAATAGAAAGGTAAAGTACACTTGAAAAATTTTTTGTTAATAATATTTTGAAAAATTCTATTGAAGTCGGTAGTTTTGCAATTTCATATTTTAAGTAAGAGTTGATGTTGTAACTTATTTGTGGTATTAGTGTACGAAATTGATATTGTCCTATCGTAGTCTCGGTCGCAGAAACATTATATGCACTGAAACAAGGAGAAGTAGTAGTACAATTTAAACATGATACATCTGGTTCCATTGCGGTTACGTAGATAAGATTAAATTCGAACTAGAAGGAAGGTAGTCCAAGAGTTGAACACGACGACGATGTAGTAATGGGACAACGAAACATGACATTACATATTTGACTAAGGTAAGTTGTCCAATAATAGCTAACCCCTATGTGAGGATCCCTCTCCCCTCTCAAACTACGCTTTAGTAAACCTATATTGCTCTGGTAATTCAAGCTGCACCACACGGGAAGTTGGATCACTTAGAACCTTTTCGGTGTCTATCCATTGTTTGTATTGACATCTTCTTGGCGGTTCTTGGGAGAAACGAATGGATGTGAAACGAACAAAGTTAGTGAATGTTGTGATAAAATAAGGATTCATGATAATCAAAATATTTTCACCCTGAAATTGTCGTCTAGAATATTTGGGCAAACAAAGAACCTCTGACCTAAAGTACTTGGCTTGATGGAACGGAGAAGCTGACAACGATCATCGCATCTGCATTTTGGACGGGCTTCCCATGGAGGGAGTGCGCTCGTTAGCACCCGCCAGTCGCACTGTTGTTCACGACGTTGTCGTTCGTAAGCTGCTTTTCTCTGCAATTATTGCTCAGTACTTTCTGATGAGAAATACCAGCGTTCTTCTTGTAAACAAGTGGTTAGGTCGAGAACGGGATTTTCTGTATTGACCCACTCGATGTATCCACAAGCCATAGCGCGGGCCTGACGAATAGATTTGAAAGAAGAATAAACAATCGCTAATGCAAACTGAATAAGCATATGCAGAGAATGAAATACCTCACGGTCATAGTTAGGGCACCTAAAAAAATGCCTTCCTCGAATGTTTGGATTCATCAAAGCCATTAGTTGGCATCGGTCACCGCAAAGGCAGAGAGGCTACTGGCACCAAGGTGGGAATAGGTATGCACAAGGATCGCTACGCCAGTTGGGATCCTCAACGCCCCGGCGTCTAGCCATTGCCAAAAGCTGGTGCGATGAAGGGTTGTGCTAGCGCTTGTTGAGTGCACAGATGAAGAAATTTTGTGCTGCATCGCTCGTTATGGGGACTTATGTAGGCACCAAAATTGTAGTGATAACCTTTACATGTCTACATCATGGGGCACGATGGGTCGGCCTGATTGCCGCCGAAAATAAGAGTGGACGTATGCGGATGTATACCCTGCCGCCATATATATGGGCAAAATAAAGCCTTCCGCCCTTTTAGAGGGCGGGATGGAGCCGAAAGTAAGATTGGACGTATGTCGATGTGACATGTAAAGGCGTGAGAAGCCATTCCGCAATCGTATCGCACGCGAATAAAGGAGGCTGCATTGGTGCGATCGAAAGTACTCGTGCATGCGCCGAAAGGGATCGTGCTTTTGTAAAAAGTAACAGCAAAGTGTAGGAATGCGAAGTCGATCTCATGTTGTATTTTCGGTGTGTCCGATTTTCCGACAACAAAATGACATAGGCGTCGAAAGTAGTTTGTAACCACGCGCGAGCACTATTATGTCGATAGTGACATTTTCTTAAATCTTGTAGAAAAAAATTTAAAATAAGTCTTACTTCAGCACAAGTAGAAAAGACATAGAAATGCAGCTTATCAAATAAGTGTATGTCATGACGTAGTTCATACATATAATATGACATAAGTAGTACATGCGCAAAAAAATAATCCAGCACATAAAACATTACAAGTCAAGCACGACCCCCTCTCGCACGCTTGCTCGGCCCTCCCTTCTTGCATTGTCTGATTTGCGACGTCGGATAAGTCAAATTATCTGGTGGGTGCCTATGTCGTGCCGGCTGCTGTGGAGTGGCATCCCCTGGCTGCACGGACTCCCTCTCCTGTGTAGGCTGTGTGACCGGAGGAGCACCATACCAGTAGTCTAGGCCAGCTTGCGCATCGGGTGCATCCGTCATGAAGAAATCGTCCATAAACTGTGTTCGAGGAGAGACAGCAGGAACTGCAGAATGCCCCTGGGAAAACCCGTAGTCGTCACCTGTTGCAAAATAGAGGGAAAGCCACATTATAATAGTTAGTAACTATGCATAAAAATTAAGAGAACAATGATGGTAACTACGTTGTAAACAATACTTATGTGTGTGCTGTGTGTACCCTGACTCCGGTGCGCGCGGAGTAACGTAAAGTCCCCAACCCGGTGTGGGCGCTAGGTTGTCCCCTGTCGGCAGGTAAGGAAAGTTTGCCTCCGTAGAAGCTCCCGGGGTGTATACCTGCTGTGGCTGTGGACATTGCGTAGGTTACGATATGGTATAAAACGGAGGTTGTGTACGATATGAACTGGATGTTAAGCAAGGTAAACGTGTTGTACCTGTGGCCGTGGTGGTGCCATACTCGATGCCGGAACCCCAAAGTCAGACGACTTCCCTGGGTGGACAGGGAGAGGCGTCTCCTGAAGCGAAGGCCGAGCGTGCGATAGACCGGCGTCGTCGTAGGCGCAACGTGACGTAGAGGAACGGAACTGATCCACACTAGAGCGTTGTGGTAGTGGTGGCGATCCTGTCTGCCTGGAAGGCGGTGCCACATCAGTCGCGCTCCGACAGGAGACACGACGAAGTAGCGCCGCAGCACGCGAACAGAAACTGCGAAGAACGGTCGCCACGTCGTCCTGCCTGACGAGCTGAGGCCTTGTCTCTAGTCTCCGTAACAACGTGTTTGACTTAACTTGAACCTGTTCAATAAACTCGGCCTATTGAACGAATAGGGAAGGGCGTTAGAACAATTGAACGTGTTCCACATTTAATAATAATCAACGAAAGCAATGACATACCATTGAGTTGTATGCAGCTCGAGGTTGTGGGGCAAACGTGTCCGTGATCATCGGCTGGTGGGGGAGAGATATATCCCCTTGTGGCGGGAAACACCTCCAGCGCGTAACACTATGGTACTAACGAAGGTACTGTCCGTACGAAGCTCCGTCGTCTGGAGGTGTTTGGAGAACCAAGTATTCCGCCGCATGTTCCCACTCCGCAACCGTTGGCTCGATCATCCGAGCAATGGTCGCCTGGTGAGACAGGCCGAGTCCCTTCCGGGAGTACCTGCGTAGGACGTAATGAGCACGTAAGAAACATATACAATGGGGTAAAACACACTACTTCAAATTAACATTGTCGGACGTGTACTTACTTGTGGAGGCTAACAGCCAAAGAGCGTCCAGCTCTCGGAGCTGTTTAAGTATATGCCGAGCTGTTTAAGTACCCTCTGCACGTGGTACGGCTCGACGTGCACGTCCAGCACGAGGTGACAAGTGGTCCTCCAGAACTCTACATCGCGCGTGCAGAGCTGCGCAAGACCATGCGGTGCCCGCTCAACGACATCGTGATGCGTGTATGGAGTCCAGCGAACACGGTCGGGCGTAAGCTGATCGAAGTCAGCCACGAATTGTGTGTACACACGACGTGTCGTTCCGTTCACCCACCTTGGCTGCAATAGCAAGAAATATATGATTAGTGCCCGTAAATCGAGATAATACGCAAAATAAGAAAGTGATATGCAAAATGCATTGCAATGTACAATTTACCTCGCGGTGTGTCCACAACGAGCCCATGGTGGGATGATCATCGATGTCTTCAAGACCAGACTTGTACATCTCATTGACACCATAGCTTGCGTACGACTCTAGCTGTGGCCTCCCAATGTCAAAGCACTCATGCGCCCATAACATTAGAAGTAGTGGGCATCCTATCAGAGAAATTTGCTTGCTATTCCTGGTGCAAGCATCACAGAGCCCGACGTACGTCGCCGCAAGAACAGCCGACCCCCAACTGTACTGTGGAATCTCCTCAACAGGTAGGTCGGCAATCTGCTCCGCGTAGTGGATGATGTGCTTGCCACGGAGTCAGTGTGAGTCCCCGTGAACATCACGCACCTAAACAATCACAGTAGATACGCGACTAAGTGTCGGCGCACTACCCAGTCCTCCTGATCCTCAAGGAAAACCTCCTGGTGGAACTGCTGCAACCAACTCCTCATGGGCCCATGCCCATCTGTGAGATCCTCTAGCGGAGCAGCCACCACTCCACCAAAGCTGGCCAACAGATCATTCGCCCATCCAGCATGGACCAATGTCGGGCCAACTGCTGCACCCGCTATCGGTAGACCCAACAAAAGTGACACATCTTGTAGAGTGCGTACCATCTCTCCAACTATCAAGTGAAATGTGTGTGTCTCGGGCCTCCATCTATCAACCAAAGCACTCAACAAGGCCGCATCAATGTTGAAACGTGGTGACCTTCCACGTGAAGGCTCAACCAAGCGTGCGAAGGTCAACAACCCAGCAGCTCTCAACCTGTTACATGTCAAAAAGAAATAATTAGCAATGTGAAAAAATTTAAATGACAGTACGCTGACAAATGGATTTTCACATACCTTGGAACCCAATAAGGATCGATACGCCAACACTGATCCGGTCCCCGCATTTTCAACACGTTGCAGAAAGTCCCTCGACTAAGTCGTCGCGATCGATGATGTTTATCGATCACCTCGTCGATCAGCGGTACGTCATCCTTGTCAGCCATATCTACAAAATGCATGCTTATTAGTGTCATGAGCATCAGGAAGGAATTTAAAAAAGACGAATTGAGCATGAAAATTATGCAACGCGAAATTATAATAGCAAAAGTAAAATATAAATTGAAGTGAACACACTGCAGTGCTGGTAAATATAAATATTACAAGCCAGAAACATGAAAAATTGAGCATGAAAAAGTTATGCAACGCAATAGTATAGTAATACAGGTGAAATACTAATAAGTTGAAGTGAACACACTCCAGAACTGGTAAATATAAATATTACAAGACGAATAACTAAGGATTATTTGTCTTCGTCGATCTCCACGTTGGAACACAACAAATATCGCCACCTTCTGCATCTTTGCCTACATTGTACATGCTGCAATCTTTACGGGCATGGTCTCTGCTGCATACAATGCAAGCATTTTGGACGCCGCGAACGTGAGTTCGTTTCAGCTTCATCCATGTGGTTCTTGATTCGACGCGTCTTGCGACGACCCTTCATGTCAACTAGAAAATTTGAGTCAGGCACCCAGTTGGCTTCCCCTGGAGGTGGGCGAGTGAAATCGCATACTGCACGCCAACCACGCAATTCACCGTGCCAGGTTGCCTCCCATGCTTCCTTAGTAAAGTAAGGCGAGACGAATATGTTCGCATCGATACCACCTTTTGCGGAAGCGGCAAGAACATGAGAGCATGGCAGATGTCGAAGGAAAGGCTTGTTGCAGTTGCATTTGCAAGCATGATAGTCTGGCCACAACTTACACTCCAGTGTGAGCGTCTTTTGCATTCTTTTGGTGGAGCCATGTTAGTAATAAACCTGAAACTTGGGATGAGTGCAAAACCATGATGAGAAAGCGTTTTGTAAGTTCTTATTACAAATGTATTCTTCTTGAGAAACTAGAACATCTGAAACAAGGTGATAGAACTGTTAGAGAGTACATCTATGAATTTAAAGTTTGTATCATCTACAGTGGTCTAAAAGAATGCAATGAGAACACAATGCGTAGATTTTTCAGGGGCTTAATTCTGCAACTCAGGTTATGCTTGCTAATGTGACATATAATCATATTGGACACCTTTTCATGCTTGCTCGTAGCATTGAGAGTCAAATCATCAAATGCGAGAAAGAATGAACAATGTGATTTAGCTCCTGTTTCTGAATATCCTATATCCTTGTACAATGTTGATGTGCAAACAATGGGAATTTTTTTTAGAAATAATATTATTTTAATGGAAAATCGCAAAAAATAGTTGGCTTTTGGACAAAATCGCAAAAAATATGGGTCTTAGCAACAGGTACACCGATTCCGACGTTGGCTGTTCTTGCCGTGCCAAGAACACCCTTGAACCTGCTAGCAATTGAGAACAAGCAAGAACAAGATGAACAAGCAAATAAACTCACGGATCTGAACCAAATGAAACCAGAATCACAAGTTGGGATCTTGAATTAAGCAAATCGGGTGGTCTAGTGGACACACGCGTTCACTAGGAAGTAGCAGTAGCTAAACTTGCATCTAAACAAAACCCAAGTTTATCCCGGCGGCTGCTGCATGTATTTATACATGGGCAACAGCAAGGAGGCGTGGGGGGGGTGTAAACCCTAAGCTAGAATGGGCCCCTAGTGGGCTGCACGAGATACAAGGGTTTCAGCCCAAGACTGGAAGGCCGAACTTCTCTTTGTCAATTCTGCTTAGCTCCAGTGGAATTTCATAATGAGGTTGGAACCATCTGAAAGTAGACTTGAAGATCTTTCCAATGAGTACTCATGTGCGTCAAACAACATCCGGAGTTGAGAAATATTGCCACGTCAATTTGATGTTGCCTGGCTGTACGAACTTGAAGTCTGAACTTGGTGTCCGATCTTGTGCTTCCTTGTTATGTGATCTTGAGGCCCAAACTGATTGGTTGACCCATTAGTTTCCTCTCCATCATTCCTAATAACAATAAAAACATCACAATGATTTTGTAGCATCCAATTCTGAGATGAGGGTTTGACAGCGAGGAACGAGTTTACCTGATAATTTAGCTCTCGTGCACGGGCTCTTGTCATTGGTCTTTACTGCGTAGTACGCGTGGTTGTATCATTGGAACGGATGTCCTCATCATCCTCCCCTTCTTGCATTTGAGTCGTCATCGACTCAAGTTCATCTTCCTCGCCCAAATATGGTTTCAAATCTGCAATGTTAAATGTGGGGCTGATCCCAAAATCTGCAGGCAACTCAAGTTTGTATGCATTATCATTGATCTTTGCTACAACTTAACCTAAGCACGGCCATGCATTTGTTGATCCAATCATTAGAGTGATCCAGTGATATCTCTCTCACGTGGAGAGGGACAATTTCCATCTTGATTGTTTATATCTCACAGCATGTTTCCTGACAAACCCGAAGACCACCTTTATAACTACCCAGTTACGGAGTAGCGTTTGATAGTCCCTAAGTAAGTCGTTTCACATCTTAAGCACATACAACAATCACAGGTCTAAGGACATAACGTATATGTTGTGTATAGAGACAATTCTCACGTCGGATCAGTCCAGCTCACATGTCATACATGCGCTCACATTATTAGTTTGACATCTCTATGTCCATGACTTGTGAAACATAGTCATCAACTAATAATGTGCTGATCTAATATTCATGTGTGTTACTACACGAACTCCGATCAGGGACAAGTTTAGAATAGCCATACATGTAAAAGAGTTTCACAAACAATTCACATAACTGTTGATCAATACAAGTTGTCTTTAATGGATATTCAATAAACACATAAATATATCATGGATACAATCGTAGCATCATCATCTCTATGATTACCTCTAGGGCATACTACCAACAGTCTCCCACTTGCACTAGAGTTAATCTCGAAGATATCTAATACCCATAGCTCTCATGTGCGCCTCATGCTTAGGCTGTGGAAGAGCCTTTGTCAAAGGATCTACAACATTCAAATCCGTATGTATTTTGCACATCTTGATTTCATCTCTTCTAATGAACTCTCGAATGAGGTGAAATTTCCGAAGTACATGTTTGTTCTTCTGGTGATTCCTTGGCTCCTTAGCCTGCGCTATCGCCCCATTGTTATCACAATGCATGTTCAATGGGCTAGACGCATTAGGAAACACACCAAGCGGGTCTAACCCCTTCAGGCAGATCAACCAAGTTCCAAACTTGATTTTCACTCATGGAATCTATTTCGGATCTCATGGCACTTTGCCACTTCTCGGAATCTGGGTCCATCATAGCTTCCGTGTATGTCGCAGGTTCGTCATCGTCTAATAATAACAAGTCCCCACGTAATGCACGGAGTCTAGCTGATCTTCGTGGCTGTGGCAGTGTCTCAATTGCCACGGGTACCTCAACTTGTTCAGCTACATCAGCGTCACTTGTAGAGTCATTCCCTATTGGCTCATCCTGAACTTCTTCAAGATACACCTTTTGTCCACTCTTCTCTATTTTGAGAAACTCTTTCTCTAAGAAAACACCGTTTCGAGCAACAAACACTTTGCCCTCTGAGCGGTTGTAGAAATAATATCCTAAAGTCTCCTTTGGATATCCCACGAAAAAACATTTGTCCGATTTGGGTGTTAGCTTATCTGATATAAGCCGTTTGACATAAACTTCACAACCCCAAATCTTTAGAAAAGACAAACTAGGACTCTTCCCAGTCCACATCTCATATGGTGTCTTAACTACGGACTTAGACGGTCCCCTATTTAAAGTGAAAGCGGCTGTTTCTAGAGCGTATCCCCAAGACGATAAAGGTATGTCACATTGACTCATCATAGATCGAACGATGTCCAACAAAGTCCGATTACGTCGCTCGGACACGCCGTTTCTCTGAGGCGTTCCTGGCGGCGTAAGCTGTGGAACTATTCCGCAACTCTTTAGATGATTGCTAAACTCGTGGCTCAAATATTCGCCTCCACGATCAGATCGCAAGGCCTTAATTTTCTTGCCTCGTTGATTCTCTACTTCATTCTGAAATTCTTTGAACTTTTCAAATGTTTCAGACTTATGTTTCATTAAGTAGACATAGCCATATCTACTAAAATCATCAGTGAAAGTTACGAAGTATTGAAATCCACCTCTAGCTGTCGTGCTCATTGGTCCACATACATCCATATGTACAAGTTCCAACAAGTCAGCCGCCCTTTCAGGAAAACCTGTAAAAGGTGTCTTGGTCATTTTGCCTAGAAGGCATGCCTCACATGTCTCGTATGATTCAAAATCAAACGAAGTTAGAAGCCCATCAGAATGGAGCCTCTTCATGCGATTCTCGCTTATATGACCCAAACGACAATGCCACATATATGTAGGACTTAACTCATTAAGCCGAGGCCGTTTAGCACTAACATTACAGACAGGCGCATCATCAAGATCTAAAATAAATAATCCATTCACAATGGATGCAAAAGCCACAAACATATCATTCTTAGAGATCACACAACCATTATCTTTACTCGCAAATGAATAACCATCCTTCATCAAGCATGAAGGTGACACAATGTTTTGACTTAAACTAGGAACAAAATAACAATTATTCAATTCCAAAATAAATCCTGATGGTAGGTGAAGTTGCATCGTCCCGACGTTCAACGCAGCAACTCTTGCATTATTGCCCACGCGGAAATCAACTTCGCCTTTTCCAACGCTTCTACTTCTTATCATTCCCTGCATCGTATTGCAAATATGAGCAACTGATCCGGTATCAAATACCCAAGAATTGATATAAGAGTTAGCGAGGAAAATGTCTGTAATATGAACAACAAGTGTATGATAAACGGGAGTACCTTTACTACCGCCATCCTTCTTCAAGGATTCAAGATACAACTTGCAGCTCCTCTTGTAGTGACCTTTCCCACCACAATGAAAGCACACTGTTTCAGCAGGTACACCAGTCTTGGGCGCAGGTGGTTTTGGCTTAGAGATCTCATCTTTAGCCTTGCCCTTATTCTTCTTCCAAGAATTGCCCTTTCTCTTAAACTTAGACCGGTTTTGTACTGCCATCACATGGCTGCTGCCAGCGCCTTTCTTGATGTCAGCCTCTGTTGTTTTCAACATGCCACACAATTCATTCAAGCCCCTCTCTGCGCCATGCAAATGGTGGAAGCGATGCAAGGATGAAATCAGTTGCCAACGCTTGGTCAAGTGGGAAGCCAAGCTTCTCCAACCTCTGAGTGTGACCAACCATTTTGATCACGTGTGGTCCAACAGGTGCACCCTCTGCTAGCTTGGATTCAACAAAAGCCTTGGACACATTGAACCTTTCAATCCTGGCTTGAGTTTCAAACATCTCATTAAGCGCCACAATCATATCACGCGCATGATGGTTGTTATCAAACTGCATTTGCAGCTCTGGTTCCATACAAGCAAGCATTAAGCAACTCACTTCAAGATCAGCATCTAATGCTCTCCTGTAAGCGGTTCTATCAGCAGCAGGTGCATTCTCATCAGGCTCTTCAGGTACTGGGGTGTCTAGAACATGTTCCTTTTTCTCAGCCCTGAGAACAATTCTCAGATTGCGAATCCAATCCGCATAGTTTGTTCCATTCAACTTATCTTTCTCAAGAATTGAACGCAAAGTAAATGGTTGCTTAGTGGATGCCATTAATCTACAATAAAAGTAATGCAAAATACTAAGACAAAGTATCCATGATAGAGTAAATCATATTCTGAATAAAATCTACTCCCACTAAAATCAATATCCCTCAATTGAAATTTAGTGATTCAAGACCCACAACTAACAAGTCGATTAGTGAGCTTTAGCATCACCTCTAGAAGACATGGTAGATCGGTAAGCAACTCCTTGCTAATCATATCAAATATGACTCTTGTTGTTGGATAGCATCTCTATGCTTGTGTTACCAACGACTCATGCTCCAAGGTCCCTAACCGTTAGGATGACCTCATCTAAGCAACCAAACCTTATGCAGTAAGTATCCAATACGAACTTGTCTAGTCAAGGAAAATCAGTGGCACCCTAATTTCATAGACCCACCACCGAATGTACAAGACTTATGACAATGCAAGGCTTGGGGGAGCATAAACACTTAAACATTGCCGAGGGATCGTTCTACTTCATTACCACATATGTAGACAAAAACATAATCACGTGAAAGTAGAACATAATAGTAAGAACGACATCATCACAGATTTATGACTTGGTATAGCCCATTGTCACTTAGGGGATCTCCATCTCCATCAATCTGTTCATCATTGTGATCGCCATCTCCATGATCCATGTACGCCGTCTTCCAGTGATGAGTCCACCATAACTATCCATCACTAACGCAAGGTAGTGAATAAAATTACATAGTCGTGGATTCATCACAAATTCGCACGCAGGCCAATACATCAGGTGGACAATATCTATGTGGCTCTAGCCATATTGTCACAATCACGACATGCAAGCCATGAATTAATTACATACATGCATCACATACACATACGGGCTATACCAGTCATGAATTCCTGCAAAACAGAGTTATCCAATTCCGTCGTCTAAAATTGCAGGGGCAAAAACTCTATTTTCCAAGAGGTTTTTCGCGATTCTGAAATCAGCGAAACCGCCGTTGGCAGTTTTCTCTCTTCAAAATTTTGTTTTCTACGCCCCTACGTGGAAATTTTCTCAATCCGAGTTACGGTTCAAAAGTTACGGTTGTTTTACAGAACAACACATGCGCCCGGCGCCCGGTAGTAGATCCTGATAGAGGGGGAGTGCCCGATCTTTCGGTGAGTGGAGATAATTTCGATTTGGTGGAAGTAGACCCTCACGATCCGACTACCACGAGCAAACCCGAAGCGCTAATGCAATCGCTAAACCAACTCCCAATGGTTACCAACCTCGCCGGTGCAAGATCAGCCTGATCACGAAGATCAATTCCTGCACGCAATCGAAGAACGAACAAGAAAAAGACGCGAGCAATCTTATTATCACTCGAAGGTGGAGTTCTGGATTACACGAGACAGCGCAGAATGGCGCGTGTTCGAGAGTAGCTAAAGCTAGATGTAAAACAAAACTCAAGTTGTAATCAAAAGAGACTCCGACTAAATAAAAGGGCGGCGGCAGGAGGGTGGCGTGCGCCCAAAGAAAGGGCTGCGGCTCCAAACCCTAGGCGCCCCACCTTGGGCTGCCCTGTTGGCCCATCTTCTTATTTTGCTGGGCCTTCGTTCCTTAACAGCATGATGAAGTTTAATTCTCTTGCACGGGCCCGAGTGATTGGCCCAACTGGATGATCAACTGTAGGCGCCTGCGGTGGAGGAGTAACTGGAGGCGCCTGAGGTGCTGCTGGTGTAGATGTACTCGTGGTGTCCTCATCATCCTCCCCTTCTTGAACTGAAGTCGTCCTCGACGGCAACTCCTCATCTTCGCCCGCATACAGTTTCAAATCTGAAACATTAAAACTCGTGGAAACACCAAATTCCGCAGGCAAGTCAAGGATATAAGCATTATCATTAATTTTGGTTAGCACTTTAAAAGGACCAGCAGCACGTGGCATCAATTTAGAACGACGTAAAGCAGGAAAACGATCCTTTCTCAAATGCAACCAAACCAGATCACCCGGTTCAAAAGTAACGTGTTGTCTCCCTTTACTACCCGCAACCTGATATTTAGCATTAGCAGCAGCAATGTTTTGTTGAGTTTGCTCATGCAAGCTAATCATTTGATTAACATGTGCAGCGGCATCTATGTGTGGGGCGTCCTCAGCATCAAGCGCAAACAAATCAATAGGCGCCCGAGGAATATAACCATAAACAACCTGAAAGGGACACATCTTTGTAGAAGAATGCGTTGCATGATTATAAGCAAACTCAACATGAGGCAAGCAATCTTCCCAACGTTTCAAATTTTTATCTAAAACAGCCCTAAGCATGGTTGACAAAGTTTGATTAACCACTTCAGTTTGTCCATCAGTTTGAGGGTGACAAGTTGTGCTAAACAGCAATTTAGTTCCCAATTTATTCCACAGTGATCTCCAAAAATGACTGAGAAACTTAGCATCACGATCAGAGACTATTGTATTTGGAATACCATGCAAACGAATAATCTCGCTAAAGAACAATTCAGCAATATTGCTAGCATCATCAGTCTTATGACAAGGTATAAAATGAGCCATTTTGGAGAAACGATCAACAACCACAAAAATACTGTCCCTCCCCTTCTTAGTTCGAAGTAATCCCAAAACAAAGTCCATAGAAATATCAAGCCAAGGGGAAGTAGGAACAGGCAAAGGTATGTACAAACCATGGTTGTTCAATCGTGACTTAGCTTTCTGGCAAGTAGTGCAGCGTGCCACAAGGCGCTCAACATCAGCGCGCATCCGGGGCCAAAAGAAGTGGGCAGCCAGCACCTCATGCGTTTTGTAGACGCCAAAATGCCCCATGAGACCGCCTCCATGCGCTTCCTGTAATAACAAATGACGAACCGAGCTTGCTGGAACACATAGCTTGTTAGCACAAAACAGGAATCCGTCCTGTATGTGAAATTTGCCCCATGGTTTGCCATGAATACAATGGGCGAAAGCATCTTTAAAATCAGCATCGTCCACATATTGATTCTTCACAGTTTGCAAGCGAAAGATTTTAAAATCTAACTGTGACAGCATGGTATAGCGACGAGACAAAGCATCAGCAATAACATTTTCCTTCCCGCTCTTGTGTTTTAATAATGTAAGGGAAAGACTCAATGAATTCTACCCATTTAGCATGACGACGGTTCAGGTTTGTTTGGGTACGAATATGTTTTAAAGCCTCATGATCAGAATGAATTATAAACTCGCGATGCCAAAGGTAGTGCTGCCAAGTATGCAAAGTGTGCACTAAAGCATAAAGCTCCTTATCATAAGTAGAATAATTCAAGCTAGCACCACTTAATTTCTCGCTAAAATAAGCAACCGGCTTTCCTTCTTGTAACAAAACAGCACCTAGCCCAATACCGCTAGCATCGCATTCAAGCTCAAACACTTTAGTAAAATCAGGCAACTGCAAGAGAGGAGCATTGGTTAACTTATCTTTCAAGGTGCTGAACGCAACCTCTTGCGAATCACTCCAAGCAAAGGGAACATCCTTCTTTGTAAGCTCATGTAGAGGCGCTGCAATGGAGCTAAAAACACGAACAAACCTGCGGTAGAAACCTGCAAGGCCAAGAAAGCTTCGAATTTGTGTGACCGCTGTCGGTGTACGCCACGCCCGAATGGCATCGATCTTGCTGCTATCCACCTCAATGCCCTGGGGAGTAACAACATAGCCAAGAAACGAAACACGTTGTGTGCAAAACATGCATTTTTCGATGTTAGCAAATAAATGGGCTGCACGCAATGCATCAAAAACAGCACGCAAATGTTCTAAATGCTCTTCCATGGACTTGGTCGCGACCCAGGGGGTGCACGGCGCGCGCAAGGAAACTTTCCACCGAACCAAACCGGATCACCTTCCTTCTTCCTGTTTCCTTTTTTTTTTGTTTCCTTTTTTTTTTATTTCTTTCTATCTTTGTTTTGGAAAGGGAGGGGGCGATCGGAGGGGTGGTATGCGGCGGCGCGGTGGTCTGGTGGCGACCAAGGCGGGTATTCGCGCGAGGGGGACGGTGGCCGAACAGCGGAACGGCGGTGGCGAAACTAGAGTTAGGAGAACAAAGAGAAAAACAAGGGATTAAACACAAGTGACCAGCAACAATTGAACGAGTAAGCACACAAATTCAACACAGATTATTGAAAGAATGTGCAAGGCTAAATGGTTGCTGGGACAAGGATCTAATGTGAAAAAAAAAATTGTTGTTTTGGTTTTCGTGGACTATAGGAAGGGAAAACACTCGATAAAACTCACCGATCAACCTGGAAACTTGATACCACTTGATAGAGGGGGAGTGCCCGATCTTTCGGTGAGTGGAGATAATTTCGATTTGGTGGAAGTAGACCCTCACGATCCGACTACGACGAGCGAACCCGAAGCACCAATGCAATCGCTGAACCAACTCCCAATGGTTACCAACCTCGTCGGTGCGAGATCAGCCTGATCACGAAGATCAATTCCTGCACGCAATCGAAGAACGAATAAGAAAAAGACGCGAGCAATCTTATTATCACTCAAAGGTGGAGTTCTGAATTACACGAGACAGCGCAGAATGGCGCGTGTTCGAGAGTAGCTAAAGCTAGATGTAAAACAAAACTCAAGTTGTAATCAAAAGAGACTCCGACTAAATAAAAGGGCGGCGGCAGGAGGGTGGCGTGCGCCCAAAGAAAGGGCTGCGGCTCCAAACCCTAGGCGCCCCACCTTGGGCTGCCCTGTTGGCCCATCTTCTTATTCTGCTGGGCCTTCGTTCCTTAACAGCATGATGAAGTTTAATTCTCTTGCACGGGCCCGAGTGATTGGCCCAACTGGATGATCAACTGTAGGCGCCTGTGGTGGAGGAGTAACTGGAGGCGCCTGAGGTGCTGCTGGTGTAGATGTACTTGTGGTGTCCTCATCAGATCCCATCTATCACCGTCGCGCATCACATGCGCCTGGCACCTAACCTAGGGTTTGATTTGATCAATCTGATTGATCTCAAACTCGCCATGAATGGATTTACATGTATCACTTAACTCGGATGGCGGAATTCCGACCGGTACGAGTAGATCGTTACAATACCAACACGGCAAGATGACGAACCAAGGTTAGAGACTCATCTACAACCGCGCATATACCATATGCATAAAACCGAACCTATAACGAGGCAGTAACTGCTCTGATACCACTGTAGGGTTATGAGGTTGCTACGCTAGCCGACAAATCAAAAATTTCTACCTCATAAACCAAGATCTACTGCTAGTTACAGGTTACAGGATTACCACTAGACGCGCAGGTGCAGCGGAGACGATTCGATGTAATTGAACGCGTCGCAGCAGTGCCGTGCAGTTGCGTGGTCGTCCGTCACACGTCCGTCCTTCGCTCGCGAATCGTCCCTCTTGCGGTTCGTCCTTGTGCTCCAGATGCAGCACCTCCGAGGAATTTCACACGTACGGGGAGGAAGCGATGCGCCTCCGGACTGCTAGGTCCGCGAGGAGCGCTAGGCGTGAGCGTGGGGGGGCGCGACGGCTACAGGGAGAGTTGAATTACCCTAGCCTCGCACCCACAATTTGCTTATATAGGCGTCCTGGTGTGCCTCGAGTTGGAGGCCCATCAGCGACCCTAAACCTAGTCTAATTCGGGTCCAACTCGAATTAGGCTTCCAGGCCCTTAAGCGTGCGACCCTATGGGTTCATGTACACATAGACATGGCCCGAATACTCCTACTCGACCAATAGTTGACAGCGGCCTCTAGCAAGACATGTCAACTCCTATGCGTACGCAAAGATCAAATCAGACGAACCACCACAATACCATATACATGTTATTCCCTTGCCTCTCGATATATGGTTCACTCATAGGTTAACACTTAACCTAAGCACGGCCATGCATTTGTTGATCCAATCATTAGAGTGATCCAGTGATATCTCTCTCACGTGGAGAGGGACAATTTCCATCTTAATTGTTTATGTCTCACAGCATGTTTCCTGACAAACCCGAAGACCACCTTTATAACTACCCAGTTACGGAGTAGCGTTTGATAGTCCCTAAGTAAGTCGTTTCACATCTTGAGCACATACAACAATCACAGGTCTAAGGACATAACGTATATGTTGTGTATAGAGACAATTCTCACGTCGGATCAGTCCAGCTCACATGTCATACATGCGCCCACATTATTAGTTTGACATCTCTATGTCCATGACTTGTGAAACGTAGTCATCAACTAATAATGTGCTGATCTAATATTCATGTGTGTTACTACACGAACTCCGATCAGGGACAAGTTTAGAATAGCCATACATGTAAAAGAGTTTCACAAACAATTCACATAACTATTGATCAATACAAGTTGTCTTTAATGGATATTCAATAAACACATAAATATATCATAGATACAATCGTAGCATCATCATCTCTATGATTACCTCTAGGGCATACTACCAACACTTTCAATGTGTCGAAAGCACTCTTGTGTGCTGCAGCCCAACTGAATGTGACGCCCTTCTTGGTGAGTTCATGCAATAGGGTTGCAACGGTGCTGAAATCCATCACAAAACGGCAATAGAATCTAGCAAGCCTGAGAAAGCTTCTCACTTGTGTGACCGTTGTGGGAACCGGCCAGCTATGTATTTCTTCAACCATGGCTTGATCCACTTAAATTCCCTGCGGGGTCACAACATAGCCAAGAAAAGAGACTCGATCCGTGCAAAAGGTGCACTTCTCAAGGTTACCAAACAAACGTGCAATAGAGCAGTAAAAATAGTACGCAAATGATCAAGATGTTCCTCAAGTGATCTGCTGTATATCAAGATGTCATCAAAATATAACACAACAAGTCTGCCAATGAAAGCGCGTAAAACTTCATTCATTAATCTCATGAAAGCGCTGGGTGCATTAGTGAGACCAAAAGGCATGACTAACCACTCAAATAGACCGAATTTAGTTTTAAACGCTATTTTCCATTCATCTCCTAGCTTCATGCGAATCTGGTGGTAACCACTACGCAAATCAATTTTTGAGAACACAATTGAGCCACTTAATTCATCAAGCAATATCATCTAGCCTAGGAATAGGATGGCGATATCTGATTGTAATGTATTGTAATGTTTTTAATCGCTCGGCAATCTACACATGATGTGACCATGGCTATTATGTTTTACAACCGTTGCTCACATCATATCTCAACAGGAAGATGTCAAGATCAAGTTGTTCAAGTTCTGGAATCCAATTCGGCCACCTGCTACAGTGCTGATTTCAAATGGCCGTCAAATATGCATACGAGCTCCGTTTTGGGCCCGTGAGTACTTGATGGAAAGGTTTTGGAGTTCTCTTTCCAATGGATCTAGCCTCATCTCCAAATTCCAATCCAGTCGGCCGCAATCACAGAAACAAGGTGTTACATCACCTATAATGGGCCTTTGGGCTTGTAACTTCATCTGGGACCCCGGCCCAAGCGATGGGGGGTGCGCCTCAACCTGGTGGAGCACGACCTAGGAACCCCCTTGGTCGTCCTCTCACCCTTTTAAATAGCTAGATACCCCTTTAGGGTTTCTTGGGTTTTGTTTAGATCAAAGTTTAGCTTCGCTACTTTGCCGTCTAATCCCGTGATCGGTTAGATCGCCGGTTTGCTCGTTACGGAATCCCAACTTATTATTTGTTTTCAATTCCTATTTGCAATTCAGATTGCTTTTATCTTGTTGTTGCTTGTTTCTTCGATTTGCTTACAGGAATAAGGTTCATCTGCACCGGCAAAATCAACAACCCACGGAGAGGTGTATCAATCGATAAGGCGCAACACAACAACGTCTCGTACGGTTGTAGTCAGGTCGTCAACGTTTCTCCCAAATCGTAGTTATCGTCAACTCACCGAAAGATCGGGCTAATCAGAACCCTGAGGGTATCGAGTGATTTCAGGGTTTATCAAGTAGTATCAGATCAGCTCAGGATTTATCAAGTGGTATCAGAGCTTTCGTTGCTCGGTGAGTTTTTATCTACCTATAACCAGAAAATAACCATACAAAAAAAAATCCATCCTTTACCTAGCCATCTTTGTGCGATTGCATAGTTCTCTTCAGTTTTTGCTTTGTTGAGTTTTGCGTTGCATCATCGTGTCGTGTTGCTGGTCTTAGCATCTAGTATGTTTAGAGTTTCGAGTTCTTGTCACGTCTAGTACCACTGTCGTTGCCGCCGCCGTGTCCATGTTGTTGCCGTGAGAAAGATAGGGGATTAGATTAGTTTTCGTTTGTAAAAATAAAAACAGTTTGGTATCGGATTCGAGTTCCATTTGAAAAAAGGAAATCCATACGAGGAGAGCATTCCATTTTCGTATAGATCAAATTTTAGGGTTTGAATTTTTACATTTGAGTCCCTATAATTTTTATATTTACATTTGAGTCCCTGTAATCTTGCATTCAGGTGCTTGAGTCATTTTTGCTAAAAAAAATCAAAAAAAAGGCTGAAAGGTGCTTAAAAAAAGAAAACAAAAGCCGCACCAAAAAACAAAAGAAAAAAAGAAGAAATAAAAAGAGAAAGAAAAGAGAAAACCAGTTGTTATCTTTGAGTTTGCTTTTGTATATCAGAGTTGTTCTTGAGTTGTTCATAGTGCTATCTTGTGGTATCGTTTGTGTCTAGGCTCGCGTCTCTAGTACATTCTAGCCTAGGACCAGCATGGTACTTGACTTTGAACAAATATTCAACTTTGCATTCTCTGATTTGAGCATTTGCTATTCCTTTGCCACATATTTAAGCCTACCCACAGCTCTAAAGATTTGATTGCAGCCGTACAGTAGGTGTTTGCCAAGGCATCGATACATCCAACCTCCATTGGGTCTAGGTTGAGTCGGTGTGGTCAACATTCCGCTTGCTTTGGTAAGATCTTGTAAGAGCTTGGTTAAAAGCTTGAGTGTGTGTGATATTTGAGCCTCCACTACCTAGTAGTTGATAGGAGCGTGCATATTGTTGTGTGTGTTTCTTGTTTACTACTAACCATGGCAGGATTACGCAAGGGGATACGAGATGTTCCAACATCGACTTCTTCACCTTCGACGAGATATGATGACTTCTCCATGTGATTCATATGAGGTACCTGACTATAATTTTGCACGAGTTGAATCTAAGTTACCATTCTACGATGGTAAATACGATTCTATTGCTTATGTTGATTGGGAGCTAGCAGTAGACAACGAATTTCATAAATATGATTTTTCTGATGCTCAAAAGATTAAGGCTGCTAGTAATAAGTTTACCTCTTCTGCATTCTTTTGGTGGAGTCATATTAGTAATAAACCTGAAACATGGGATGAGTACAAAACCATGATGAGAAAGCGTTTTGTGAGTTCTTATTACAAATGTATTCTTCTTGAGAAACTACAACATCTGAAACAAGGTGATAGAACTGTTAGAGAGTACATCTATGAATTTAAAGTTTGTATCATCTACAGTGGTCTAAAAGAATGCAATGAGAACACAATGCGTAGATTTTTCTAGAGGCTTAAGTCTGAAATTCAGGTTATGCTTGCTAATGTGACATATAATCATATTGGACACCTATTCATGCTTGCTCGTAGCATTGAGAGTCAAATAATATCAAATGAGAGAAAGCATGAACAATGTGATTTATCTCCGGTTTCTAAATATCCAATATCCTTGTGCAATGATGATGTGCAAACATTGGAGGAGCAATCTTTTGTGTCTCCTGTTAGTAATGTTTTGCAAGGAGTTCAAAACATTCAACAAAAGAAGGAGAATGATGTACTTGAGAAGAAAGAGGAGAAGCATGAAGCTCCTGCGATGTCTAATGGTGCTGAGATAAATGAAGGTGAGTGTTCTCAAGCTGAGCTACGCATGTCCACTTTTCATGCTATAGTAGAACAACCGTTAGTGAAACCAATTGCTGATATTCCTTTGTCACAAGTTGATTTGTTTGTTGTTCTTTGTGATAAAGAAGAGTTGTGTGATAATGCATCACTTATATCCATGCCGCAACTAGTGAATGAACATGCTATTCGTGTTGTTAATTCTTTCTGCGTCGATTTTAAGCATGTCGTTCATATTGCTAATGAAGTTGAGGAACGTGAATTGCTATCTTCTTTAAGTACTTTGGGCTATGTTCTGTTTGATAACTTTTTTGAGCTTAGAAATTTGAAGGAGAAATTATTTGCTAAATCTGGTTTGCCATGTCCAACTAATGCTAATTTTCAAATCTTTGGTGAATATAACAATAGCGGAATATATTTGGTGCACAGAGATAAAAATTGCAAGCTAGAGAGACATGTTATTGATAATCATGCTTCTTCGAGTTTATCTTGTTTTGCTTGGAAGAAACAGATTGTTTTAAATGGACTACGCACAAAGCACCATATGGAAAAACCGAGGACGGTTTTCCATGAATAAGGGGAGGATGATGTGACCATGGCTATTATGGATACAACCGTTGCTCACATTATATCTCAACAGGAAGATGTCAAGATCAAGTTGTTCAAGTTCTGGAATCCAATTCGGCCACCTGCTACAGTGTTGATTTCAAATGGCCGCCAAATATATATACGTGCTCCGTTTTGGGCCCATGAGTACTTGATGAAATGAACTCCTCTTTCCAATGGATCCAGCCTCATCTCCAAATTTCATCCCAGTGGGCCGCAATCACAGAAACAAGATGCTACGTCACCTACAATGGGCCTTTGGGCTTGTAACTTCATCTGGGACCCAGGCCCAGGTGGGGCCCATGTGGGGTGTGCCTCAACCTGGTGGAGCACGACCTAGGAACCCCCTTGGTCGTCCTCGCACACTTTTAAATAGCTAGGTACCCCTTCAGGGTTTTTTGGGTTTTGTTTAGATTAAAGTTTAGCTTCGCTACTTTGCCATGTAATCCCGTGATCGGTTAGATCGCAGGTTTGCTCGTTACGGAATCCCAACTTATCATTTGTTTTCAATTCCTATTTGCAATTCAGATTACTTTTATCTTGTTCTTGCTTGTTTCTTCAATTTGCTTGCAGGATTAAGGTTAATCTGCACCGGCAAGATCAACAACTCACGGAGAGGTGTATCGATCACTAAGGCGCAACACAACAACATCTCGTACGGTTGTTGTCGGGTCATCAACGTTTCTCCCAAATCGTAGTTATCGTCAATTCACCGAAAGATTGGGCCAATCAGATCCCTGAGCGTATCTAGTGATTTCAGGGTTTATCAAGTCGTATCAGATCAGCTCAGGGTTTATCAACACACATGCGCCAAGATCCATCTTTCTTACGAGCCAAAAGAACAGGAACAGCGCAGGGGCTAAGAGACTCACGCACATAACCTTTATCGAGCAATTCTTACACTTGGCGCTGGACCTCTTTAGTTTCTTCGGGGTTGTTCCTGTATGGTGCACGGTTGGGCAATGAGGCTCCGGGAATAAGGTCAATCCGGTGCTCAATCCCACGGATTGGTGGCAGCCCCGGTGGCACCTCCTTTGGAAAAATGTTCGCACACTCTTGCAAAAGGTTAGTGATTGCAGGAGGCAAAGAAGAAGGTATCTCTTCAAGTGAAAACAAAGTTTGTTTGCAAATCAAAGCATAGCAAACAGCAGTACTAGCATCAATCTCATCCAAATCAGATTTGGTTGCAATTAAACATGACCCTTTCTGCTTGATCTCATTTTTATTATTGTGGCGAGATTTAGTGTTCTTTTTATGCTTTTCAAGTTCATTTGCCACAATTTGATTTTCACTCTAAGCATGCTCCTGATTCTTTACTTTACTAGCTCTAGCAAGTTCATCTTTCAAAATAGCTTCAGGAGACATTGGATGCAAAACAAGTTTCTTGTCATCGTGCATAATGTAAGCTTCTTTACCATTTCAGCACTTGCCAAGTTGTTGCAGCTCCCTCCATCAATAATGACCCGGCAAGAACGCTCCTTGATCACACACTTGGTTTGAAACAAAGTGTGGCACTGATTTTGTTCCGCCTTCTTAATGAGGACATGCCTAGCATTTACTCATCTTCAAATGAGTCTCCGCTTGATATAGCGGGTCCAATTACAAGAAGTAGAGCTAAACAATTGAAGAAGAAAATTCATTCTCAGGTGAACGCTAACCTTATGTTTAATAATCAGTTTATGTTGAATGAGCCTATGCTTTTGAGTTCTTGTTCCAATGTCCTTAGGAATGATGGAGTGTATGAACCAGCATGGGATGAAGATGGATTCAAGCCTCTGGACATCTGAACCAAGAAGCCTATGGTGTGCATGAATAAAATGGTGGTTCGTCACCTTTGCATGGGAATGCAACCAGAAGCTAGATGACTGACATATGGTACGAATTCCAAGCATCACCGAGGACAGAATACAAGGAGTTAGACGGTGTTCTATAAGTGGATGGAAGCGTCTTCAAGTCTACTTTCCAGCCCATCAAACGGCTCATTATTTGGACTTCCCAATAAAGAGTATGCTCATTTTAGTAACTGCTGCCAGAAGCTGAAAAGACGCGCGAACCAGCCATGAAATCCACTAGTGCATGCGCATGCTGCCATTTACTCAAAGATGAACGCCCCTATCTCTATATATATCTTGTACTAGACAATGAAAGGTCAAATCTTGATGGACTAAATTCAGAATACACAAACTCGTGGAGTTTTGTTTATGCGTGAGTCTTGAGAGGCTTGCAACACTTGTTCTTTCGATTCCTGAGGGAGTTGTAGAACACCGAACTGCGGTTCACCCAGTTCGTGCCTTCACGTCTATAGGGCGTGATTGCGTGGGCTGTTTCGTCGAAACGTGGATGGGTGATTGTCTCGGTAGTTCGTCGCATGGACAGCCTCGCGGTGCACTGCCTCTTCACCAGGTCATGCGGCGACAAGTTATCAAGTTCACGGATTCTACGAGAAGATCGGGCCACCCAACTTGCTACACGCGTTGCATAGGCGTGTGCATATCACTTCTCCATTTGTGCACTCAACACTCGCTGCACCATGAGGCTCTCATAGTGTTCAGCATGTTTTGTTCCAATGTGCTTCTCATTTTTGTCGTGCTCCCCATCTTCCCCTACATTGTTAGCTGCAAGCAAAGCATATGTTTCTTCATCTAAATCACTAGCAGAGTACTCACCATCAGGACACACAACTAGCACACGTGCGCTTGGGCAGTCCTTGCGCACATGACCGTAACCTTTGTAGCGGAGGCATTGAATATCACTCGTTCGCCCCGAAGATGCAATTGAGGACGAATTCTTGGTTGGTGCAGCAGCTGCCCCCTTTGTTGTTTCGGGAGAGCATGGTGAGGAGTTCGTTGTCGATGGTCGTGGTTTGCTGCTTGATGAAGATGGGGCAGCGGCTCAGTACAGTTGGACAGTGGGGTTGGATGGTGTCCAAGAGGTAGCATGACCTGCAGAAATGTTAGTTCTCGTGCTAGCTCTCCGTCCCTGTACTTCCCTTTCAGCT
This sequence comes from Oryza officinalis, assembly GCA_008326285.1. Classification (NCBI taxonomy): domain Eukaryota; kingdom Viridiplantae; phylum Streptophyta; class Magnoliopsida; order Poales; family Poaceae; genus Oryza; species Oryza officinalis. The sequence continues at coordinate 17,417,640 of BDMV01000005.1, forward strand.
TTACAAGCAAGATGAAACAAACGGGTGATCGAATTGTATTCTTTGTAAGCTAAAATATCTTGAATTTCCCGATTCAGCCCACCCATGAACCTAGTCATAGCTGCATCCTCATTTTCTACCAAACCACAACGAAGCATCCCTGTTTGCAACTCTTGGTAGTACTCTTCTACAGATTTGTTTCGCTGTCTCAAAGGCTGAAGCTTATGCAAAAGATCACGTGCATGATAAGAGGGAACAAATCTAGCGCGCATAACTCTTTTCATAGCATCCCAAGTTTGTGGAGTGTTGTTTGGGTGGCTGCGCACATATTCGCTCCACCAAATAGAAGCAAAATCAGTAAACTCACTAGTAGCAGCCCTAACATATTTGTTTTCAGGAAAATCATGACATGCAAATTTTTTGTCAACAGCTAGCTCCCAAGTAAGATATATTGGGGTCATATTTTCCATCAAAAGAGGGCATGCTAAATTTAATCTTCCCCAAAGAATCATCATTATCGCGTACCTCACGTCGTGGTTGACGAGCACGTCCACCATGTCGACGGCGGCGCTGCTGCTGGCTGTGCTGGCCATTTACCTCCCCATCAAGCTCCGTGTCAGCTGAATACTCTTCCTCATCTTGCCCAGCAATGCTGCCCTCGGTGTTGTTGTTGTTGCGCCGTCCCGTACCATCACGACCCTCCTGGTCCATCCTGTCCAAACGCACCAAAATACCTGTTAAGTGCCCCAAGCGTGTTCTCCATTGAGGTCAGCTTGGTGTTGGTGTCGATCTGCGTGGCCTCCAATTGGCCAAGGCGTTCGTTGGTGACTCGAACATCGTCATCAAGGTGTTCAGCATGCACCCTCACTTGGCGTTCAAAGTGTTGAATGATGCCCCTTGTTTGAGTTGAATGAGCATGTCCATCATCCATATTTCCTGCCATGGTTAGCTTGCAGCAAAAAGATCAAGAGAAAAAATGTCATATCAACTAGTGGAACTAGGTGGCAGCAAACTCCATTCTCTCAATCTTGTGCCATCAAGTTCTTACATGTTCTTACCACTCTAGGAAGTTGGTGTTGGCAGCTGGCAAGAACAGCACAAAATGTTACACAAGCACAGCCCTGTGACGTAGTAGATAATTTGTGGAGCTATAGGTGGCTGCAAGAAAAGTCAAGGAACAGCTAGAACCACGTTAGTCAAAGCAAGTTGAATAAACGTTCAACGACGGTACTTTGCTGGTCCTAGGTTAACCCGCTGCTAGAGACGCGAGCCTGCTCACAAACATAGTCACACAAAGAGAACTAGGACAAAAGATAAAACAACAACTTCAGCCCTTTCTTTTTCTTCTTTTTTGTCTTTTGCAGGGCCTAAAAACTATGTTTGGTACAAGAACAACCCAAACAAAGCAAGCACTTCACATAAACACTTGTATTCAGATTAACAATTCTTGTGCACACAGCAGAGTAGCGGAAATCTCTACGGCGATTACAACGCGCTCAGGATGAATTTTGGGGCAAGGTCAGATCCATTAGAAAGATCACAAATCAAGCTTTCGAGATTGTATATAAACACGTGAATCCGACATCAAACAAAAGAACTATGGTACGTTTAATCCCGAAACGGAGATGGATTCATCGGGGGAAAATGGCAACGGAGATGTATATGGTGATGGTGGATCTTGTGGTGACCAAAACGTGGCAGAACTCGAAACTCTAAAGGATTAAACACTAGAACCAGCAGTTCTACACGTCGATGCAATCGAAAACTCAACAAGCAAAGAACTAAGTAGAACGGCAAGGCTCAAAGCTTGTTTGTGGGATTTCAGATCTATCCTTTTTTTGTTGTTTATTGGACTGTAGGTAAAGTAAAGAATGGGTTAATACTCTCATCGATTACCTTGCTCTGATACGACATGATATGGCAGGGGCAGATCCTGATCTTTCGATGAGAGGAGGGGTAACTTTGATTTGGGGGTGGAATCGACGTTGGCTGTCCGACTACAACAGTCACAGGACGCTGCGCCTTAGTAACAGGTACACCGATTCCGACGTTGGCTGTTCTTGCCGTGCCAAGAACACCCTCGAACCTGCTAGCAATCGAGAACAAGCAAGAACAAGATGAACAAGCAAATAAACTCACGGATCTGAACCAAATGAATCCTGAATCACGAGTTGGGGTCTTGAATCAAGCAAATCGGGTGGTCTAGTCGACACACGCGTTCACTAGGAAGTAGCAGTAGCTAAACTTGCATCTAAACAAAACCCCAGTTCATCCCAGCGGCTGCTCAATACATGGGCAACAGCAAGGAGGCATGGGGGGGGTGTAAACCCTAAGCTAGAATGGGCCCCTAGTGGGCTGCACAAGATACAAGGGTTTCAGCCCAAGACTGGAAGGCCGAATGTCTCTTTGTCAATTTTGCTCAGCCCCGGTGGAATTTCGTAATGAGGTTGGACCCATCTGAAAGTAGACTTCAAGAACTTTCCAATGAGTACCCACCCCTTTAAATAGCTAGGTACCCCTTCAAGGTTTCTTGGGTTTTGTTATATTAAAGTTTAGCTTCGCTACTTTGCCGTGTAATCCCGTGATCGGTTAGATCGCCGGTTTGCTCGTTACGAAACCCCACCTTTGATACTTTTGTTGATTAATTCCTACATCATTAATCCGAAAATTGAGTTGCTTGTTCATCTTGTTCTTGCTAGTTCTCGATTGCTTGCAGGAACAAATACCCTCGTGGTTGGGCTGACCGTGCATCCGTCGAGATTCACGACTGCCTTTAGAGTTCGTGTATCGATTGCTAAGGCGCAACGTCCCTGAACAGTTGTAGTCGGATCGCCAACGTCACTCCATCCAATCGACTTATCCTCTCATCGAAAGATCGGGACACCTTTGCGCACATCACTGTATATTCAAATTGTCTATTTGTGTACCAAAACTGATTCCTGGACGAGGGTTTAATGCACAAATTAGTTTGGAAATTAGTTGTGAATTTCCGGGTGTGACAAGTTGGTATCGTCCTCCCACCCATTTAAATAGCTAGGTACCTCTTCTGGGTTTCTCGGGTTTTGTGTAGATTAAAGTTTAGCCATTGCTACTTGCTTGCAGCGCGCGTGTCGGCTAGACCGCCCGTCTGTTTGTCTTCGGAACCCCAACTTATCATTTGTTTTCAATTCCTATTTGCAATTCAGATTGTTTTTATCTTGTTCTTGTTTGTTTCTTCGATTTGCTTGCAAGAATAAGGTTGATCTACACCGGCAAGATCAACAACCCACGGAGAGATCTATCGATAGCTACGGCGCAACACAGCAACGTCTCATACGGTTGTAGTCAGGTCGTCAACGTTTCTCTGAAATCGTAGTTATCATCAACTCACCGAAAGATCGGGACAACCAGATCCCTAAGCGTATCGAGTGGAGCTCAGGGTTTATCAAATGGTATCAGAGCTTTCGTTGCTCGGTGAGTTTTTATCTACCTATAACCAGAAAATAGCCATAAAAAAGAATTGCATCCTTTACCTAGCCATATTTGTGCCATTGCATTGTTCTTTTCAATTTTTGCTTTGTTGAGTTTTGCGTTGCATCGTCGTGTCGTGTTGCTGGTCTTAGCGTCTAGTACGTTTAGAGTTTCGAGTTCTTGTCACGTCTCTACCACTGTCGTCGCCGCCGCCGTGTTCATGCTGTTGCCGTGAGAAAGATGAAAGGAGGAGACTATATTAGATTAGATTGGTTTTTGTTTGAAAAAAAATTTGATACAGGATTCGAGTTCCGTTTGCGAAAAAAAGGAATCCATACAAGGAGAGCATTCCATTTTTGTGTAGATCAAAATTTAGGGTTTGGATTTTTACATTTGAGTCCTTATAATTTTCATATTTACATTTCAGTCCCTGTAATATTGCATTTAGATCCTTGAGTCGTTTTTGCTAAAAAATCAAAAAAAAGAAAAAAAAGGCAGAAAGGTGCTAAAAAACAAAAGCCACACCAAAAAAAAGAAAGAAAGAAAAGGAAAAGAAGAAAGAAAAAGAAAAAGAAAAAAAGAAAATCAGCTGTTATCTTTGAGTTTGCTTTTGTATATCACAGTTGTGCTTGAGTTGTTCCTTGTGCTATCTTGTTGTATCGTTTGTGTCTAGGCTTGTGTCTCTAGTACGTTGTAGCCTAGGACCAGCACGGTACTGACTTTGAACAGTTTTTCGACTTTGCATTCTCTGATTTGAGCATTTGCTATTCCTTTGCTACATATTTAAGCCTAACCAATGCTGCACAGATTTGATTGCAACCGTACAGCAAGTGTTTGCCAAGGCATCGATACATCCAACCTCCATTGGGTCTAGGTTGAGTGTGGTCACCATTCCGCTTGCTTTGGTAAGATCTTGTAAGAGCTTGGTTAAAAGCTTGAGTGTGTGTGATATTTGAGCCTAAACTACCAAGTAGTTGATAGGAGTGTACATATTTTTGTGTATGTTTCTTGTTTTCTACTAACAATGTCATGGATACGCAAGACAACCGGGAATAACTCTGCTCAACATCGACATCTTCGTTGAGACATGGGGAGTGATCAACATGATACATTCGTATGTGACATTGTTCTAACCGAGATCAAATCTGCACTACCTTATTTTGGAGGAAATTATAATCCTCATGCTTATATTAAATAGGAGCTAGCGGTTGATAGAGAATTTAAAAAGCATGATTTGTTTGAGAAACAAATGGTTATGTGTACCTCTAGTGTGTTAGTGAAAAATGCTTCATATGATTGGAAACATCTTTGTAGGCATAACAAAATACCTCAATCTTGGAAAGACCTAAAACAATATTTGCGAGATTTTTATTTTCCCATATATTATGTTGATATATTACTCAACAAACTACAATGTTTAAAACAAGATACTAGAACTGTTACTTTGTACTATCATGATATGCATGATTGTTTATTACGTTGTGGTTTAGATGAATGCGAAGAAGCTACAAAATTGAGGTTTTTACGTGGGCTTTATAAAGGAATTCAGAACATGCTTGCTTGTCAAAGTTATAGCTCTTTTGCTCATTTGTTACAACTTGCTTGCAATGTAAAAAAACAAATTAAGGATGTAAAGAAGCAACAAGTTGTACGCGTGTCTCTTATTGCTAATAATTTGCAGGAAGTAAACAATTGTCAAAAGGAGGAGAAAGATGTACTTGAGAAGAATGAGGAGAAGCTAGAAGCACCAGCTCAAGAATATTTTCAAGGTAAATTAAATGGTGTTGAGATAAAAGAAGGTGAGTATTCTCAAGATGAGATACACATGCTATAGTCACAAGTTGCTAAGATTCCGTTATAGTCGAACAACCATTAGTAGAACAAATTGCTGAGATTCCATTGTCACAAGTTGATTTGTTTCTATTCCTTGTGATAAAGAAGAGTTGTGTGATAATGCTTCACTTATATCAATGCCACAACTAGTGAATGAACATGCTATTTCTAGTGTTAGTTCTTTGTGTGCTTATTTTAAGCATGTTGTTCATAATGCTAACGAAGTTGAGGAACGTGAATTGCTATCTTCTTTAAATACGTTGGGCTATCTTCTGTTTGATGATTTTTGTGAGCTCGATAATTTGAAGGAGAAATTATTTGCTATTAATTTGCCATGTCCATCTAATATTATATTTCATATTTTTGGCAAATATAATGATAGAGAAATATATTTGGTGCACAGAGTTTACAAATGTTGGAATTTAGAACCACTTGTAGATGTGGATAAAAATTACAAACTAGAGAAACACGTTATTGCTAATTATGTTATCTTGAGTTTATTTTGTTTTGATTTGAAGAAACAAGTTGTTTTCCATGGGCTACGCGAAGAGCACCATATGGAAAACCCGAGGACAGTTTTTCGTGAAGAAGGGGAGGATGATGTGACCATGGCTACTATGGATACAACCGTTGATCACATCATAGGTCAACTAGAACATGTCAAAATCAAGCCAAAGAAGTTCTGGAATCTAATTCGGCCACCAGCAGCAGCGTTGACTTCAAATAGTTGCCAAATGTGCATACGAGCTCCGTTTTTGGCCCGTGAGTACTTGACGGAAAGATCTTGGAGTCATCTTTCCAATGGATCCAGATTCATCTCCAAATTCCATTCCAGTCGGCTGCAATCAAAGAAACAAGGAGCTACGTCACCTATAATGGGCCTATGGGCTTGAAACTTTATTTGGGACCCCGGCCTAGGAGGGGCCCATGTGGGGTGCGCCCCAACCTGGTGGAGCACAACCTAGGAACCCCCTTGGTCGTCCACCCACCCCTTTAAATAGCTAGGTACCCCTTTAGGGTTTCTCTGGTTTGTTAGATTAAAGTCTTAGCCATTGCTAATCTCGTAGTTACGTGTCTTCGGAACCCCACCTTACACCTTATCATGAGCTTTAATTCCTATTTGCAATTCAGATTGCTTTTATTTTGTTCTTGCTTGTTTCTTCGATTTGCTTACAGGAATAAGGATGATCTGCACCGGCAAGATCCACAACCCATGGAGAGGTGTATCGATCGCTAAGGCGAAACACAACAACGTCTCGTACGGTTGTAGTCGTGTCGTCAACATTTCTCCCAAATCGTAGTTATCATCAACTAAACACATTCCCACATGCCCAAAAACATTGTTTTGTTTTTGCACTTTTGAATAGTTTCGAGTGGTTTTGTTTCCGCACGTTGCAATCATTCCGACGGGCCTACCGACTCATGTAAAATTCAATTTTAGAAACCAATGCTGCCAAACACATTGCCACATGCCCAAAAACACATTTTGGTGCCTTGGAGCGATTTCGCTTACACACGTTGCAAACATTCTGGCGGATCCACCGACTTGTGTAAAAATTAATTTTTGCAACCAATGGTGCCAAACACATTCCCACATGGCCAAAAAACACTTTTGAGTGGTTTCGTTTACAAAACATGCAAACTTACCTGCGAGCCCACCGACTCATGTAAAAATTAGTTTTCACAACAAATGGTGACAAACACATTCCACCATGCCCAAAAACACTTTTGATTGGTTTTGTTTTTGAAACGTGCGAACTTACCTACGATCCCATCGACTCGTGTAAAAATTAATTTTCTCGACCAATGGTGCCAAACACATTCCCACATGCCCAAATACATTTCTAAGTAGTTTCGAGCGGTTTCGTTTTCGCACGTTGCAATCATTTGGCGGGCCTACCGACTTGTGTAAAAAATAATTTTAGCAATCAATGGTGCCAAACACATTCCCACATGCCCAAAAACACATTTTAGTGGCGTCGAGCGGTTTGATTTTCGCACTGTGCAAACTTTTCGGCAGGCTCACTGACTCATGTAAAAATTAATTTTTTAAACAAATGGTGCCAAACACATTCCCACATGCGCAAAAACACTTTTTGAGTGGCTTCGAGCGGTTTCATTTTTGCACGTTGCAAACATTCTAGCGGACCCACTGACTCGTGTAAAAATGAATTTTCGCAACCAAAGGTGCCAAGTACATCCCAATATGCCCAAAAACACTTTTGAGTGGTTTCGAGCGGTTTCATTTTTTCATCGTGGAAACTTTTCGGCAGGCTCACTGACTCATGTAAAAATTAATTTCTAAACCAATGGTGCCAAACACATTCCCACATGCCCAAAAACACTTTTGAGTGGTTTCGAGTGGTTTCATTTCCGCACCGTGGAAACTTTTCAGCAGGCTCATGGACTCATGTAAAAATTAATTTTTGCTAGCAATGGTGCCAAACACATTTCCACAAGCCCAAAAAACACTTTTGAGTGGTTTCTTTTTCGAAACGGGCAAACTTACCTGTGAGCCCACCGACTCATGTAAAAATTAATTTTCGAAACCAATGGTGGCAAACACACATGCCCAAAAACACTTTTGATTAGTTTCATTTTCGAAACGTGCAAACTTACCTGCGACTTCAACGACTCGTGTAAAAATTTATTTTTTCAACCAATGGTGCCAAACACATTGCCACATGCCCCAAAACACATTTTAGTACTTTTGAGCGATTTCGTTTTCACACATTGCAATCATTCCGGCGGACCCACCTACTTGGGTAAAAAATAATTTTCTAAACCAATCGTGCCAAACACATTCCCACATGCCCAAATACACTTTTGAGTAGTTTCGAGCGGTTTCGTTTTTGCACATTGCAATCATTCCGGCTTATAAACCCAGAGCTGCTCTGATATACCCTAAGCTCCACTCGATACGCTCAGGGATCTGGTTGTCCCGATATTTTGGTGAGTTGATGATAACTACGAATTGGGAGAAACGTTGACGATCTGACTACAACCGTACAAGACGTTGTTGTGTTGTGCCTTAGCGATCGATACACCTCTGGGTTGTTGATCTTGCCGGTGCAAATGAACCTTATTCCTGCAAGCAAATCGAAGAAACAAGTAAGAATAAGATAAAAGCAATCTGAATTGCAAATAGGAATTAAAGCTCACGATAAGGTATGGGGTTCCGAAGACAAGCAATTAGGTAGTCTAGCCGACACACATAACTACAAGATAAAGTAGCAATGGCTAAAACTTTAATTTAACAAAACCCGAGAAACCCTAAAGGGGTACCTAGCTATTTAAAGGAGTGGGAGGACGACCAAGGTCGTGCTCCACCAGATTGGGGCTCAGTCCACATGGGCCCTACCTAGGCCGGGGTCCCAGATGAAGTTACATAGGCCCATTACAGGTGACGCGGCACCTTGTTTTTGTGATTGCGGATGACGAAGAAGGAATTTGGAGATGAGGTTGAATCCGTTGGAAAGAGGACTCCGAGAGCTTTCCATCATGTACTCATGCGCCAAAAAACGGAGCTCGTATACATATTTGGTGGCTGTTTGAAGTCAGCACTGTAGCAGGTGGCCGAATTGGAATCCAGTACTTGGGCACCTTGATCTTGATGTGAGCAATGGTTGAATCAATGGTAGCCATGGTCACATCATCCTCCCCTTCTTCATGAAAAACGGTCCTCAGTTTTTCCATATGGTGCTCTTTGCATAGTCCATTTAGATCAACCTGTTTCTTCCAATCAAAACAAGAGAAACTCGACACAATAACATGATTAGCAATAACATGTCTCTCTAACTTGCAATTTTTATCCACCGATACAGAACGTTCTAAATCTGAGCATATGTAAACTTTATGCACCAAATATATTCCTCTATTTATTATATTGCCCAAATATATGGAATATAGTATTAGTTGGACATGGCAAATCAATAGCAAATAATTTCTCCTTCAAATTATCGAGCTCCGAAAAGTCATCAAACAGTACATTTGTAATAAGAGCTCACAAAACGCTCTTATCATGGTTTTGCATTCATCCCAAGTTTCAGGTTTATTACTAACATGACTCCATCAAAATAATGCAGAAGAGGTAAACTTGTTACTAGCAGCCTTAACCATTTGAGCATCAGAAAATTCATATTTATCAAATTCATTGTCTACTGCTAGCTCCCATTCAATGGTAAGTACGATTCTGTTGCTTATGTTGAATGGGAACAAGCAGTAGACAATGAATTTGATAAATATGATTTTTCTTATGCTCAAATGATTAAGGCTGCTAGTAATAAGTTTACCTCTTCTGCATTCTTTTCGTGGAGTCATTAGTAATAGACCTGAACCTTGGGATGAGTGCAAACCCATGATGAGAAAGCGTTTTGTGAGTTCTTATTACAAATGTATTCTTTTTGAGAAATTAGAACATCAAGGTGATAGAACTATTAAAGAGTACATCTATGAATTTAAAGTTTGTATAATCTACAGTGGTCTAAAAGAATGCAATGAGAACACAATGCGCAGATTTTTCACGGGCCTCAATTCTGAAATTCAGGTTATGCTTGGTAATGTGACATATTGGACACTATTCATGCTTGCTCGTAGCATTGAGAGTCAAATCATATCAAATGCGAGAAAGCATGAGCAATGTGATTTACCTCCTATTTCTGAATCTCCTATGTCCTTGTGCAATGGTGATTTGCAAACATGGGAGGAGCAATCTTTTGTGTCTCCTGTTAGTAATGTTTTGCAGGGAGTTCAGAATATTCAACAAAAATAGGAGAATGACGTACTTGAGAAGAAAGCGGAGAAGCATGAAGCACCTATGATGTCTGAAGAAAGTTTGCAAGGTAAAATAAATGGTGCTGAGATAAATAAAGGTGAGTATTATCAAGCTGAGCTACACATGTCCACTTTTCATACTATAGTCGAGCAACCATTAGTGGAACCAATTGCTAAGATTCCTTTGTCACAAGTTGATTTGTTTGCTATTCCTTGTGATAAGGAAGAGTTGTGTGATACTGATTCACTTATATCAATGCCACAACTAGTGAATGAACATGCTATTTACGTGCTGATTTTAACCATGTTGTTCACATTGCTAATGAAGTTGAGGAACGTGAATTGCTATCTTCTTTAAGTACTTTGGGCTATATTATGTTTGATGACTTTTGTGAGCTCGATAATTTGAAGGAGAAATTATTTGCTATTAATTTGCCATGTCTATCTAATACTATATTTCATTTCTTTGGCAAATATAATGATAAAGAAATATATTTGGTGTATAGAGTTTACATATGTTTGGATTAAGAACCTCCTGTTGATGTGGATAAAAATTACAAACTAGAGACATGTTATTGCTAATCATGTTATCTCGAGTTTGTTTTGTTTTCATTTGGAGAAACAGGTTGTTTTAAATGGGCTACCCGAAGAGCACCATATGGTAAAACCGAGGACGGTTTTCCGTGAAGAAGGGGAGGATGATGTGACCATGGCTACTTTGGATACAATCGTTGCTCACATCATATGTCAACAGGAAGATATCAAGATTAAGTTGTCCAAGTTTTGGAATCCAATTCGGCCACCTGCTACAGTCCTGATTTCAAATGGCCGCCAAATATGCATACGACCTCCGTTTTGGGTCCATAAGTACTTGATGGAAAGCTCCTGGTGTCCTCTTTCCAATGGATGTAGCCTCATCTCCAAATTTCATCCCAATCGGTCGCAATCTTAGAAATAATGTGCTACGTCAACCATAATGGGTCTATGGGCTTGTAACTTCATCTGGGACCCTGGCTCAGGTGCGGCCCATGTGGGGTGCGCCCCAACCTGGTGGAGCACGACCTAGGAACCCCCTTGGTCGTCCTGCCACCCCTTTAAATAGCTTGGTACTCCTTTAGGGTTTCTCGAGTTCTGTTTAGATCATAGTTTAGCTTCGCTACTTTGCCGTGTAACCCCGTGATCGGTTAGATCGCCGGTTTGCTCGTTACGGAATCCCAACTTATCATTTGTATTCAATTCCTATTTGCAATCTATATTGCTTTTATCTTGTTCTTGCTTGTTTCTTTGATTTGCTTGCATGAATAAGGTTGATCTGCACCGGCAAGATCAACAACCCACACAGAGGTGTATTGATCGCTAAGGCGCAACACAACAACGTCTTGTACGGTTGTAGTCGGGTCGTCAACGTTTCTCCCAAATCGTACTTATCGTCAATTCATCGAAAGATCGGGCCAATCAGATCCCTGAGCGTAACGAGCGGATTTCAGGGTTTATCAAGTGGTACCAGAGCAGCTCAAGGTTTATCAACAACCAATGGTGCCAAATGCCACATGCCCAAAAATGCTTTTGAGTGGCTTCGAGCGGTTTCATTTTCGAACCATGAAAACTTTTCGGTGGGCCCACTGACTTGTGTAAAAATTAATTTTCTAAACCAATGGTGCCAAACACATGCACACATACCCAAAAACACTTTTGAGTAGTTTTGAGTGGTTTCGTTTTCGCACGTTGCAATCATTACGATGGGCCTACCGACTCGTGTAAAAAATAATTTTCGCAACCAATAGTGCCAAACACATTCCACATGCCCAAAAAAAGGTATTGATTGGCTTTGATCGGTTTCATTTTTGAACCGTGGAAACTTGTCGGCGGGCCCACCGACTCGTGTAAAAATTAATTTTCACAACCAATGGTGCCAAGTACATTCCCACATGCCCAGAAATAATGTTGAGTGGTTTCGAGCGGTTTGATTTTCGCACCGTGCAAACTTTTCGGTAGGCTCACGGACTCATGTAAAAATTAATTTTCTAAACCAATTGTGCCAAACACATTTCCACATGCCCAAAAACACTTTTTGAGTGGCTTCGAGCGGTTTCGTTTTCGCATGTTGCAAACATTTCGGCGAACCCACCGACTCGTGTAAAAATTAATTTCCGCAACCAATGTTACCAAGTACACTCCCACATGCCCAAAAACACTTTTGAGTTGTTTCGAGCGGTTTCATTTTCGCATCGCGGAAATATTTCGGTAGGCTCACGAACTTGTGTAAAAACTAATTTTCGCAAGCAATGGTGCTAAACACATTCCCACATGCCCAAAAAACACTTTTGAGTGCTTTCGTTTTTGAAACGAGCAAACTTACCTGCGAGCCCATCGACTACTTTAAAAATTAATTTTAGCAACCAATGGTGCCAAACACATTCCCACATGCCGAAAAACACATTTTAGTGGCTTTGAGCGGTTTCGTTTTCACACGTTGCAAACATTTCGGCGGACCCACCGACTCGTTTAAAAATTTATTTTCAAAACCAATGGTGCCAAATGCATTTCCACATGTCCAAAAACAATTTTGAGAGGCTTTGAGCCGTTTGATTTTCGCACCATGCAAACTTTTCGGCAGGGTCACTGACTCCTGTAAAAATTAATTTTTTAAACCAATGGAGCCATACACATTCCCACATGCCCAAAAACACTTTTTGAGTGCCTTCGAGCGGTTTCGTTTTCATACGTTGCAAACATTCCGGCGGACCCACCGACTCGTGTAAAAATTAATTTCCGCAACCAACGGTGCCAAACACATTCCCACAAGCCCAAAAAACAATTTTGAGTGGTTTCGTTTTCGAAACATGCAAACATACCTGCGAGCCCACCGACTTGTGTAAAGATTAATTCTCGCAACCAATGGTGGCAAACACATTCCTACATGCCCAAAAACACTTTTGATTGGTTTCATTTTCGAAACATCCAAACTTACCTGCGAACCCACCGACTCATGTAAAAAAAAATTTTCTCAACCAATGGTGCCAAACACATTCCCACATACCCAAATACACTTTTCAGTAGTTTCGAGCGGTTTCGTTTTTGCACGATGCAAACATTCCGGCGGACCCACCGACTCGTGTAAAAAATAATTTTCTAAACCAATGGTGCCAAACACATTCCCACAAGCCCAAAAACACTATTTGAGTGGCTTCGAGCGGTTTCGTTCTCACACGTTGCAAACATTCTGGTGGACCCATCGAGTCGTTTAAAAATTAATTTTCCCAACCTATGGTACCAAATACATTTCCACATGCCCAAAAATACTTTTGAGACGCTTCGAGTGGTTTGATTTTCGCACCGTGCAAACTTCTAGGCAGGCTCACTCACTCTTGAAAAATTAATTTTCTAAACCAATGGTGCCATACACATTCCCACATGCCCAAAAACACTTTTTGATTGCCTTCGAGCGGTTTCGTTTTCAGACGTTGCAAACATTCCGGCAGACCATCGACTCGTCTAAAAATTAATTTTCACTACCAATGGTGCCAAGTACAATCCCACATGCCCAAAAACACTTTTGACTGGTTTCGAGCGGTTCCATTTTAGCACCGTGGAAACTTTTCGGCAGGCTCACGGACTCGTGTAAAAATTAATTTTAGCAACCAATGGTACCAAACACATTCCCACATGCCCAAAAACACTTTTTGATTGGTTTTGTTTTTGAAACGTGCAAACTTAATGGTGAGCCCACCGACTCGTGTAAAAATTAATTTTCTCAACCAATGGTGACAAACACATTCCCACATGCCCAAAAATACTTTTTGATTGGTTTTGTTTTTGAAACGTGCAAACTTAATGGTGAGCCCACCGACTCGTGTAAAAATTAATTTTCTCAACCAATGGTACCAAACACATTCCCACATGCCAAAATACACTTTTGAGTAGTTTCGAGCGGTTTCGTTTTAACACGGTGCAATCATTCCGGAGGGCCTACTGACTCATGTAAAAATTAATTTTAGCAACCACTGGTGCCAAACACATTCCCACATGACCAATAACACTTTTTGAGTGGCTTCGATTTCGAAACATGCAAACTTACCTGTGAGCCCACTGACTCGTGTAAAAATTAATTTTCGCAACCAATGGTGGCAAACACATTCCCACATGCCGAAAAACACTTTTGATTGGTTTCGTTTTCGAAAGGTGCAAACATACCTGCGAGCCCACCGACTCGTGTAAAAATTAATTTTTGCAACCAATTGTGCCAAACACATTCCCACATGCCCAAAAAACAGTTTTGAGTGGTTTCGTTTTCGAAACATGCAAACTTACCTGCGAGCCCACCGACTCGTGTAAAGATTAATTCTCGTAACCAATGGTGACAAACACATTCACACATGCCCAAACACACTTTTGATTGGTTTTCTTTTTGAAACGTACAAACTTACCGGCGAGCCCACCGACTCGTGTAAAAATTAATTTTCTCAACCAATGGTACCAAACACATTCCCACATGCCAAAATACACTTGTGAGTAGTTTCGAGCGGTTTCGTTTTAACACGGTGCAATCATTCCGGAGGCCCTACAGACTCCTGTAAAAATTAATTTTAGCAACGAATGGTGCCAAACACATTCCCACATGCCCAAAAACACTTTTTGAGTGTCTTCGAACGGTTTCGTTTTCACACGTTGCAAACATTCCGGCAGACCCATCGACTCGTTTAAAAATTAATATTCAGAACCAATGGTGCCAAATGCATTCCCACATGCCCAAAAACACTTTTGAGTAGTTTCGAGCAGTTTCATTTTCGCACCGTGGAAACTTTTCAGTAGGCTCACTGACTCTTGTAAAAATTAATTTTCTAAACCAATGCTGCCATACACATTCCCAGATGCCCAAAAACACTGTTTGAGTGGGCTCGAGCGGTTTCGTTTTCGCACGTTGCAAACATTCCGGCGGACCCCCCGACTTATGTAAAAATTATTTTTCGCAACAAATGGTGCCAAGTATATTAGCACATGTCCAAAAATACTTTTGAGTGGTTTCGAGCGGTTTCGTTTTCGCACTGTGGATACTTGTCGGCAGGCTCATGAACTCGTGTAAAAATTAATTTTCGCAAGCAATGGTACCAAGCACATTCCCACATGCCCAAAAACACTTTTGCTTGGTTTCGTTTTTGAAATGTACAAACTTACCAGCGAGCCCACCGACTCGTGTAAAAATTATTTTTCTCAACCAATGGTACCAAACACATTCCCAGATGCCAAAATACACTTTTGAGTAGTTTCAAGCGGTTTCGTTTTCACACGGTGCAACCATTCTGGAGGACCTACCGACTCGTGTAAAAATTATTTTTAGCAACCAATGGTGCCAAACACATTCCCACATGCCCAAAAAACACATTTTGGTGGCTTTGAGCGGTTTCGTTTTCACACGTTGCAAACATTCCGGCGGACCCACCGACTCGTTTAAAAATTCATTTTCAGAACCAATGGTGCCAAACACATTCCCACATGCCCAAAAACACTTTTTGAGTGGCTTCGAGCGGTTTCGTTTTCGCACGTTACAAACATTTCGGCGGACCCACCGACTCGTGTAAAAATTAATTTTCGCAACAAATAGTGCCAAGTATATTAGCACATGTCCAAAAACACTTTTGAGTGGTTTCGAGGGGTTTCATTTTCGCACTGTGGAAACTTTTCGGCAGGCTCACGAACTCGTGTAAAAATTAATTTTCGCAAGCAATGGTGCCAAACACATTCCCCACATGACCAAAAAACACTTTTGCTTGGTTTCGTTTTTGAAACGTACAAACTTACCGGCGAGCCCACCGACTCGTGTAAAAATTATTTTTCTGAACCAATGGTACCAAACACATTCCCAGATGCCAAAATACACTTTTGATTGGTATTGGTTTTGAAACGAGTAAACTTACCTGCGAGCCCACCGACTCGTGTAAAAATTAATTTTCACAACCAATGGTGGCAAACACATTCCCACATGCCAAAAAACACTTTTGATTGGTTCCGTTTTCGAAAAGTGCAAACTTACCTGCGAGCCCACCGACTCGTATAAAGATTAATTCTCGGAACCAATGATGAAAAACACATTCCCACATGATCAAAAACACTTTTGATTGGTTTTATTTTTGAAACGTACAAACTTACCGGCGAGCCCACCGACTCGGGTAAAAATTAATTTTCTCAACCAATGGTACCAAACACATTCCCACATGCCAAAATACACTTTTGAGTAGTTTCGAGCGGTTTCGTTTTCGCACGTTGCAATCGTTCCGACGGGCCGACCGACTCGGGTAAAAATTAAGTTTTGCAACCAATGGTGCCAAACTCATTCCCGCATGCCCAAAAACACATTTTAGTGGCTTCGAGCGGTTTCGTTTTCACACGTTGCAAACATTCCGGCAGACCCATCGACTCGTTTAAAAATTAATTTTCGCAACCAATGGTGCCAAGTACATTGCAACATGCCCAAAAACACTTTTGAGTTTCGGCAGACTCACGAACTCCTATAAAAATTAATTTTTGCAAGCATTGGTGCCAAACACATTGCCACATGCCCAAAAAACACTTTTGAATGGTTTCGTTTTCAAAACGTCCAAACTTACCTGCGAGCCCGCCGACTGATGTAAAAATTAATTTTCGCAAGCACTGGTGCGAAACACATTCCCACATGCCGAAAAACACTTTTGATTGGTTTGATTTTCGAAAAGTGCGAACTTACCAGCGAGCCCACCAACTCGTGTAAAATTTAATTTTCTCAACCAATGGTACCAAACACATTCCCAGATGCCAAAATACAATTTTGAGTAGTTTTGAGCGGTTTCGTTTTCACACGTTGGAATCATTCCGGAGGGCCTACCGACACGTGTAAAAATTCATTTTAGCAACCAATGGTGCTAAACACATTCTCACATGCCCCAAAACACATTTTAGTGCGGTTTCGGTATCACATGTTGCAAACATTCCGACGGACCCACCGACTCGTGTAAAAATTAATTTTCACAACCAATGGTGCCAAATGCATTCCCACATGCCGAAAACACTTTTGAGAGGCTTCGAGCGGTTTGATTTTTGCACCGTGCAAACTTTTCGGCAGGCTCACTGACTCATGTAAAAATTAATTTTCTAAACCAATGGTGCCAAACATATTCCCACGTGCCCAAAAACACTTTTTGAGAGGGTTCGAGCGTTTTCGTGTTCACACGTTGCAAACATTCCGGCGGACCCATCGACTCGTCTAAAAATTAATTTTCGCAACCAATGATGCCAAGTACATTCCCACATGCCCAAAAACACTTTGGAGTGGTTTCGAGCGGTTTAATTTTCGCACCGTGGAAACTTTTCGGTAGGCTCACAGACTCGTGTAAAAATTAATTTTCACAAGCAACGGTGCCAAACACATTCCCACATGCCCAAAAAACACTTTTGAGTGGTTTCGTTTTTGAAACGAGCAATTTACCAGCGAGCCCACCGACTAGAGTAAAAATTAATGTTCTACACCAATGGTGCCAAACACATTCCCACATGCCCAATAACACTTTTTGAGTGGCTTCGAGCGGTTTCGTTTTCGCACGTAGCAAATATTCCGGCGGACCCACCGACTAGTGTAAAAATTAATTTTCGCAACCAATGGTGGAAAACACATTCCCACTTGCCCAAAAACACTATTGATTGGTTCCGTTTTCGAAACGTGCAAACTTACCTGCGAGCCCACCGACTTGTATAAAAATTAATTTTCTCACCGCGGTTTCGTTTTCGCACGTTGCAAACTTTCCGACGGACCCACCGACTCGTCAAAAAATTAATTTTCGTAACCAATGGTGCCAAGTACATTCCCACATGCCCAAAAACACTTTTGAGTGGTTTCGAGCGGTTTCGTTTTCACACGTTGCAAACATTCCGGCGGACCCACCGACTCGTCTAAAAATTAATTTTTGCAACCAATGGTGCCAAGTATATTGCAACATGCCCAAAAACACTTTTGAGTGGTTTCGAGCGATTTCATTTTCTCACCGTGGAAACTTTTCGGCAGACTCACAGACTCGTGTAAAAATTAATTTTCACAAGCAATGGTGCCAAACACATTCCCACATGCCCCAAAAACACTTTTGAGTGGTTTCGTTTTCAAAACATGCAAACTTACCAGCGAGCCCGCCGACTCGTATAGAAATTAATTTTCGCAAGCAATGGTGCCAAACACATTCCCACATGCCGAAAAACACTTTTGAGTAGTTTCGAGCGGTTTCGTTTTCACACGTTGCAGACATTCCGGCGGACCCACCGACTTGCGTAAAAAATTAATTTTCGCAAACAGTGCCAAGTACATTCCCACATGCCCAAAAACACTTTTGAGTGGTTTCGATCGGTTTCGTTTTCACACGTTGCAAGCATTCCGGCGGGACCACCGAGTCGCGTAAAATATAATTTTTGCAAGCAATGGTGCCAAACACATTCCCACATGCCCAAAACACACCTTTGAGTGGTTTCGTTTTCGAAACGAGCAAACTTACCTGCGAGCCCACCGAGAAGTGTAAAAATTAATTTTTGCACCCAATGGTGGAAAACACATTCCCACATGCCCAAAAACACTTTTGATTGGTTCCATTTTCGAAACGTGCAAACTTACTTGCGAGCCCACCGACTCGTGTAAAAATTAATTTTCTCAACCAATGGTGCCAAACACATTGCCACATGCCCAAAAACACTTTTGTATAGCTTCGAGCGGTTTCGTTTTCACACGTTGCAAACATTCCGGCGGACCCATCGACTCATGTAAAAATTAATTTTCTAGACCGATGGTGCCAAACACATTCCCACATGCCCAAATACACTTTTGAGTAATTTCGAGCGGTTTTGTTTTCGCACGTTGCAATCTTTCCGGCGGGCCTACCGACTCCTGAAAAAATTAATTTAGCAACCAATGGTGCCAAACACATTGCCACATGCCCAAAAACACATTTTAGTTCCTTCGAGCGGTTTCATTTTCACACGTTGCAAACAATTTGGCGGACCCATCGACACGTGTAAAAATTAATATTCTAAACCAATGGTGCCAAACACGAATCCACATGCCCAAATACACTTTTGAGTGGTTTCGAGCGGTAAATTTTTTGCACGTTGCACTCATTCTGGCGGGCCTACCGACTCGTGTAAAAATTAATTTTAGCAACCATTGCTGCCAACCACATTCCGACATGCCCCAAAACGCATTTTATTGGCTTTGAGCGGTTTCGTTTTCACACGTTACAAACATTCCGGCGGACCCATCGAGTCGTTTAAAAATTAATTTTCCCAAGCAATGGTGCCAAATGCATTCCCACATGCGGAAAAACACTTTTGAGAGGCTTCGAGCGGTTTGATTTTTGTACCGTGCAAACGTTTCGAGAGGCTCACTGACTCTTGTAAAAATTAATTTTCTAAACCAATGGTGCCAAACACATTCCCACATGCCCAAAAACACTTTTTGATTGGCTTCGAGCGGTTTCATTTTCACACGTTGCAAACAATCCGGCAGACCCATCGACTCGTCTAAAAATTAATTTTCGCAACCAATGATGCCAAGTACATTCCCACATGCCAAAAACACTTTTGAGTGGTTTCGAGCTGTTTCATTTTTGCACCATGGAATCTTTTCAGCATGCCACAGACTCATGTAAAACTTAATTTTCGTAGGCAATGGTGCCAAACACATTCCCACATGCCCAAAAACACTTTTGAGTGGTTTCGTTTTCGAAACGAGCAAATTTGCCTGCGAGCCCGCCGATTAGTGTAAAAATTAATTTTTTAAACCAATGGTACCAAATACATTCCCACATGCCCAAAAACACTTTTGAGTGGTTGCGAGCGGTTTCGTTTTCACACGTTGCAAACATTCCGACGGACGCACCGACCCGTGTAAAAATTAATTTTCGCAACCAAATGTGCCAAATGCATTCCCACATGCCTAAAAACAGTTTTGGTTGGCTTCGATCGGTTTGATTTTTGCACCGTGGAAACTTTTCGGCGGGCCCACCGACTCGTGTAAAAATGAATTTTCACAACCAATGCTGCGAAGTACATTCCCACATGCCCAAAAACAATTTTGAGTGGTTTCGAGCGGTTTGATTTTCGCACCGCGCAAACATTTCGGCAGGCTCACGGACTCATGTAAAAATTAATTTTCTAAACCAGTGGTGCCAAACACATTCCCACATGCCTAAAAACACTTTTTGAGTGGCTTCAAGCGGTTTCGTTTTCGCACGTTGCAAACATTCCGGCAAACCCACCGACTCATGTAAAAATTAATTTTCGCAACCAATGGTGCCAAGTTGATGTGACCATGGCTACCATTGATACACCCATTGCTCTCATCAAGATCAAGTTGCCCAAGTACTGGAATCCAATTCGGCCACCTGCTACAGTGTTGACTTCAAACGGCCGCTAAATATGCATACGAGCTCCATTTTTTGTCCATGAGTACTTGATGGAAAGCTCTTGGAGTCCTCTTTCCAATGGATCCAGCCTCATCTCCAAATTCCATCCTAGTCGGTTGCACTCTCAGAAACAAGGTGCTACTTCACCTATAATGGGCCTATGGGCTTGTAACTTTATCTGGGACCCCGGCCCAGGTGGGGCCCATGTGGGGTGCGCCCCAACCTGGTGGAGCACGACCTAGGGACCCCCTTGGTCGTCCACCCACCCCATTAAATAGTTAGGTACCCATCGACTCGTGTCAAAATTTATTTTCGCAACCAATGGTGCCAACTACATTCCCACTTGCCCAAAAACACTTTTGAGTGGTTTCGAGCGGTTTTATTTTCGCACCGTGGAAACTTTTCACCAACCTCACGGATTCGTGTAAAAATTAATTTTTGCAACCAATGGTGCCAAACACATTCCCACATGTCCAAAAACGCTTTTGATTGGTTTCGTTTTCGAAACATGGAAACTTACCTGCGATGCCACCAACTCGTGTAAAAATTAATTTTCTCAACCAATGGTGCCAAACACATTGCCACATGCCCAAAAACATTTTTGAGTAGTTTCGGGCGGTTTCGTTTTCGCACGTTGCAATCGTTCCGATGGGCCGACCGACTCAGGTAAAAATTAAGTTTTGCAACCAATGGTGCCAAACTCATTCCCGCATGCCCAAAAACACATTTTAGTGGCTTCGAGTTGTTTCGTTTTCACACGTTGCAAACATTCCGACGGACCCACTGTCTCATATAAATATTAATTTTCACAACCAATGGTGCCAAATGCATTTCCACATGCGCAAAAATGCTTTTGAGTCGCTTCGAGCAGTTTCATATTTGCACCGTGGAAACTTTTCGGCGGACCCACCGACTAGTCTAAAAATTAATTTTCTCAACCAATGATGCCAAGTATATTCCCACATGCCCAAAAACACTATTTGAGTAGCTTCGAACGGTTTCGTTTTCATACGTTGCAAACATTTCGGCGGACCCACTCACTCGTGTAAAAATTAATTTTCGCAACAAATGGTGCCAAACACATTCGCACATGCCCAAAAAACACTTTTGAGTGGTTTCGTTTTTGAAACGTGCAAACATACCTGGGAGCCCACCGGCTCGTGTAAAAGTTAATTTTCGGAACCAATGGTGACAAACACATTCTCATATGCCCAAAAACACTTTTGATTGGTTTCGTTTTCGAAACGTGCAAACTTACCTGCAAGCCCCCGACTCGTGTAAAAATTAATTTTCTCAACCAATGGTACCAAACACACTCCCATATGCCCAAATACACTTTTGAATAGTTTCGAGCGGTTTCGTTTTCACACGTTGCAATCATTCCAGAGGGCCTACCGACTCGTGTAAAAATTAATTTTAGCAACCAATGGTACCAAGCACATTCCCACATGCCCAAAAACACATTTTGGTGGCTTTGAGCGGTTTCGTTTTCACACGTTGCAAACATTCCGGTGGACCCACTGACTCGTGTAAAAATTAGTTTTCGCAACCAATGGTGCCAAGTACATTCCCACATACCCAAAACACTTTTGAGTGGTTTCGAGCGGTTTCGTTTTCACACGTTGCAAACATTCCAGTGGACCCACCGACTCGTGTAAAAATTAATTTTCGCAACCAATGGTGCCAAACACATTCCCACATGCCCAAAAAACACTTTTGACTGGTTTCTTTTTTGAAACGTGCAAACTTACCAGCGAGCCCACTGACTCGTGTAAAAAACAATTTTCGCAAGCAATGGTGACAAATACACTTTTGAGTAGTTTCGAACGGTTTCGTTTTTGCACGTTGCAATCATTCCGGCGGGCCTACCACCTCGTGTAAAAATTAAGTTTAGCAACAAATGGTGCCAAACTCATTCCCACATGCCCAAAAACACATTTTAGTGGCTTCAAGTGGTTTCATTTTCACACGTTGCAAACATTCCGGCAAACCCACCGACTCGTGTAAAAAATAATTTTCACAACCAATGGTGCAAAATGCATTCCCACATGCCCAAAAATGCTTTTGAGTGGCTTCGAGCAGTTTCATTTTCGCTCAGTGGAAACTTTACGGTGGGTCCACCGACTCGTGTAAAAATTAATTTTCTAAACCAATGGTGCCAAACACATTCACTCATGCCCAAAAACAATTTTGAGTATTTTTAAGTGGTTTTGTTTTCGCACATTGCAATCATTACGGTGGGCCTACCGACCCGTGTAAAAAATAATTTTCGCAACCAATGGTGCCAAACACATTCCACATGTTGCTTAGCCACTGGATGTAGTATGGATGTGGATGTGATTTGGTACTAAGTGCAAGCTTCTCCACCATCTCACTGCTAGCCAAGTTGTTGCAGCTACCCCCATCAATGTTCATGCGGCAGAAACGTTCTTTAATGACACACTTGGTTTGAAACAACGTGTGTCGCTGATTTTGCTCCGCCTTCTCCATTTGTGCGCTGAGCACACGCTGCACAATGAGGCTCTCATAGCGCTCTGCACATGAGCACCAATATGCTCTTCTAGACGCTCCTCTTAATCTGCACGGTCAGCTGCAAGCAAAGCAAGTGTATCCTCATCGAAATCACTAGCAGATGAATACTCACCATCATCTCTGACTACCAAAACACGCTTGCTAGGACAGTCACGTTGCACATGCCCAAAGCCCATGCAGCGACGACACTGTACGTCTCTTGTTATGCCTGTGGATGCAATTGAAGAAGCACTTGCGGCTGGCTGTTGGGCAGTCTTGGTCGCTGAACTAGGAGGAGGAACACGTGGCTTGTCGCTGGGTGGAGAAGGTGCTGATCGACTTGGTGTGGAAGAGGTGGAAGTAGTATGTCCTGCCAGAGGAGTAGTCGTGCGTCGCTGCCATGATGTAGATTTTCCAGCAGAAAAATTAGCCTTGGCACTAGCACGTCGTCCCTGCACTTCCCTTTCAGCTTTACAAGCAAGATGAAACAGACGGGTTACGTTAGTGTATTCCTTGTAAGCCAGGATATCCTGTATCTCTCTGTTTAAACCACCCAAAAATCTAGCCATAGCAGGTTCCTCATCCTCCTCTAAGTTACAACGCAACATACCCATTTGCAATTCCTGATAATATTCTTCTACACTTTTAGCGCCTTGTCTCAATTGTTTCAACTTTTAGCGCCCTGATAACATTCCTGATAATCCCAATTCTGTGGCATGTTATTAGGATTTTTCTTGCCATGTTCTATCCACCAAACAGAAGCAAAATCAGTGAACTCACTGGTAGCAGCCCTAACCCGTTTATTCTCAGGGAACTCATGACATGCAAACTTTTGATCAATGGCAATTTCCCAAGTAATGTACGCATCAGGATCATATTTTCCATCAAAAGGAGGTATCTTAAATTTGATTTTAGTTAAAGCATCATCATTATTGCCTACTTCACGTCGACAGTGTCCACCCATACCTCTACGATTATGACGTAGCCGTCGATGATCACGAGCGTCTCGATCATCCTGTTCGGTGTCAGCAGTATTATCATCATCCAAATTATCATCGACGTGCTCACAATCAATGTCGTCTTCATTACGCCGACCATTATTCCTAGCTTGGTCTTACCAATTCTTACCAATTGCTCACAGGAGGGAGACGAGAACCAACAAGTCTAAATCCGTGGAACGAGGTGTATCGGTGCCGTAGCAACAAGACCTGTCAAGTTGTAGCAGAGTGTGTGGAGTTGTGGGTGGGCTAAAAGCAATGCACAAGGAACAACTAGAAACCACGTTAGTCAAAGCAAGTTGAAAATCGTTCAAAGGTTCATACCGTGCTAGCCATAGGCTAGCCGAAGTAGAGACGCGAGCCTAACCATAAAGGACGCCATAAGATAAAAACCCAAGCAGGAACGATGACAATGGTAACAACAGGCAATGGTGGGAGGTGCTCACAAGTCGGCTCCTTTTTTTGTGCTTTCTCTCTCTAGTGTTGAGGAGAGAGATGCGACTTTTTTATTTTTCTTTTCTTTTTTATATTTTTTTCACAACTAGGAGCACACCAGAATCAACCACAGAAAGTCGTAGCTCAAACGGACAAAATATGAAGCTGTAGAATTTTTCAAAGTTCAATCCAAAGGAGTCCCAAAGCTTGTTGTCTCGAATACAGGATTTTGCAAGCGGAATTTGGCAATTTTAAATTTGCCGAACCCGGCAACGCCAGGAGGAAACGGATGTAACCTTTTCTGTAGATGTTCGCGGATATATTATAAGCCTGATTCCGAGTCTGTATGAAAAAGATATGACTGTTTTAAGGAAGGTCACTCGAATCAGGGTTCTATTTTTTTTCTTCTGGTGGCGGCACACTCAAAGGTAATCGGACTCAAGGAAAAGAACAGATCTAACATAATCGAAAAGTGATTTGGTGGATGGCTATGATGAAGATGGCGGCGATGTGCGTGGCAAGAACTCGAAATTCTAATCGACTAAATGCTAAGACCAGCAACTTAACACAACTGATACAATCGAAAATTCAACAAGCCCTAACTAAGCAGTACTGGTAAAAAGGCTCAAGGGTTTATTGGATTACGGAGAACTAATCTACTATTTTTTTTGGCTTTTTGTGGACTATAGGAAAATAAAACAATGAAGGGTAAAAAGTCTCTCACTGATCAACCACGCTCTGATACCACTTGATGAGAACCCGTGAGGGTTTGATGCCCGATCTTTCGATGAGAGAGTTGGATAACTCGATTAGAAAGGAGACGACGTTCACGGCCCGACTACAACCGTCCAAAGGCGCTGCGCCTTAGCAACCGATACACCACCTCCAAGGGTTGCCACGAACTTGCGGTGCACGACGACCAGGCCACGAGGGCACTCGTCCTGCAAGCAATCGAAGAACAAGCATTGAATTCTAGATGAAGATGAAAGTTTCACTAAGAAATCTCAATATGGTGGGGTTCC
Organism: Oryza officinalis; assembly: GCA_008326285.1. Lineage (NCBI taxonomy): Eukaryota > Viridiplantae > Streptophyta > Magnoliopsida > Poales > Poaceae > Oryza > Oryza officinalis. The sequence continues at coordinate 17,443,053 of BDMV01000005.1, forward strand.
GAAGACAAACAGATGGGCGGTTTAGCCAACACGCGCGTTGTATGCAAGTAGCAAGTCACTAACTCTAATCAACAAAACCCACGTAACTACAAGAAAAAGTAGCAATGGCTAAAACTTTAATCTAACAAAACCCCAGAAATGCTGAAGGGGTATCTAGCTATTTGAATGAGTGTTGGGGTCGTCCCCTTACCCTAGGACGCGTCCCTAGTGGACCCAACTTGACACACAGCCCATTGGGCCCAAATAAGGTGACGCAGCACCTTTGACAGAAAAGGACTCGGTAGTAAAACGAAGATTGCGGCCGTTTCAGAACAGATATGGACATGAGGCTGGATCCATTTGAAAGTACACATGATAAGCTTTCCATGAAGTACTTGCACGCCCAAAATGCAGTCCGTATGAAGCCGTGGCGGTCGTCACAAATCGGTGTTGTTCTGCAGTCCGAATCCATCCCGCGCGAATATGTTTCATTTTGGGTCCTGGTAGTTTATTTGGCGTGCACGAGCACGAGTAATTGGACCGGAAATCTGTTGTCGTTGTGTAGGCATGGATGTATCGACCGCGTTGATGTCCTCATCATCCCCCCCTTCTTGCATTTGAGTCATCCTCGACTCAATCTCATCTTCCTCTCCCAAGTATGGCTTTAAATCTGCAATGTTAAATGTGGGACTAACCCCAAAATCTGCAGGAAGATCAAGCTTAGATGCATTCTCATTGATTTTCTCTAACACTTTGAAAGGTCCATCAGCTCTAGGCATCAATTTAGACTTTCTCAAATCAGAAAACCTTTCCTTTCGCAAATGCAACCAAACCAAATCACCTGGTTCTAAATTCAATTGGCTTTGACCTTTGTCACCTACAAGCTTATACTTAGCATTCATGCGTGCTATGTTTTCTTTAGTTGTTTCATGCAATTTTAACATCAATTCAGCACGGTGTTTAGCATCAAAATTCAGTTTTTCAGAAGATGGCAAAGGCATTAAATCAATAGGAGCACGAGGCAACAAGCCATAAACAATCTCAAATCTTTGTAGTAGAATGCAACAAATGATTATAAGCAAATTCAATATGAGGTAAACATTCTTCCCACATCTTTAGATTTTTCTTTAAAACAGCCCTTAACATAGTTGACAAAGTTCTATTCACAACTTCAGTTTGACCATCAGTTTGAGGATGACAAGTAGTAGAAAACAAAAGCTTAATCCCTAATTTAGCCCACAAAGTTCTCCTAAAATGGCTAAGAAATTTAGTGTCACGATCAGAAACAATTGTGTTTGGCACACTATGCAAGCAAACAATTTCTCGAAAGAACAAATCAGCAATATAAGTAGCATCATCAGTTTTATGACATGGTATAAAATGTGCCATTTTAGAAAATTGATCCACAACCACAAAAATGCTATCACGCCCCCTCTTAGTCCTAGGCAATCCCAACACAAAATCCATTGAAATATCTTGCCAAGCAACAGTAAGAACAGGTAGAGGCATATACAAACCATGTGGATTTAAGCGTGACTTAGCCTTTTGACATGTAGTGCAGCGAGCAACAAATCTCTCCGCGTGTCTTCTCATGTTTGGCCAAAAGAAATGACCAGCAAGTATGTCCTCCGTCTTCTTGGCTCCAAAATGCCCCATCAACCCACCGCCATGCGCTTCCTGCAACAACAAACGAACGGAGCTAGCTGGAATGCATAGCTTGTTAGCTCTAAAAACAAACCCATCGCTGAAGACAAATTTGTTCCATGTCTTTCCATCCTTACAATGCAGCAACACATCTTTAAATTCATCATCATATATGTACTGGTTTTTAATTGTTTCTAACCCAAAGATTTTGTAGTCAAGTTGTGTCAACAAAGCATATCTCCAAGACATTGCATCAACAATGATATTATCCTTCTCTTTCTTGTGTTTGATAACATAAGGAAAAGATTCAATGAATTCAACCCATTTAGCATGTCTACGGTTCAGTTTTCTTTGACTACAAATATGCTTCAAAGATTCATGGTCAGAGTATATGACAAATTCCTTGGGCCACAAATAATGCTGCCATTTTTCTAAAGTTCGCACAGGAGCATACAATTCTTTATCATAAGTATAATAATTCAGAACAGGCCCACTCAATTTTTCACTAAAATATGCAATAGGTTTTCCTTCTTGGAGCAAAACACCACCCAATCCAGTCCCACTAGCATCACATTCAAGTTCAAAGGTGCATTAGTTAATATAAAGGCATAACTAACCATTCATATAAACCGAACTTAGCTTTGAAAGCAGTTTTCCATTCATCTCCAACTTCATGCGAATCTGGTGGTATCCACTATGCAAATCAACTTTGGAAAACACAACAGCACCACTCAATTCATCAAGCATATCATCAAAACGTGGAATGGGGTGACGGTATCGAATGGTGATATGGTTTATCACTCTACAATCAACACACATATGCCATGATCGATCTTTCTTAGGCACAAGAATAACGGGAACTGCACAAGGACTAAGAGATTCACATACATAGCCTTTATTGAGTAGTTCTTGTACTTACCGCTGAATCTCCTTAGTCTTTTCCGGGTTCGTCCTGTATGGCGCACGGTTGGGCAATGAAGCACCAGGAATGAGGTCAATTTGGTGCTCAATCCCTCGAAGTGGCGGCAGCCCCGGTGGTAATGCAGTTGGAAAGACATTAGGATACTCCTGCAAAATGTTAGCAACAGCAGGAGGCAAAGAAAATTGCATATCGTCAAGTGAAACCAAAGCATCTTTACATACCAAAATATAGGCATCCAATGGTGAGGCAATTAATTCGTTAATTTCAGATTTGGTAGCAAGTAAGCATTTTCCTTTCAAGCTTATTTCATTTTTCTTTTCAACAACAGACCGAGCATTGTTATGGTTCTCACTTTTGGATTTGGCAGCCTTAGCAACATCATCACGCACATTATCTTCAGGAAACATGGGATGCAACACAATTTTCTTATCATGGTACAGGAAAGAATGCTGATTTGACCTACCATGATGCATAGAGTCTCTATCAAATTGCCATGGTCTACCTAGCAGAATATTACAAGCTTGCATAGGCACAACATCACACTCAACAACATCATGGTACGATCCAATTGCAAAATTAAGGCGTACGAGTTTTGTTACCTTTGCCTTACCACTGTTGTTTAGCCACTGGATGTAGTATGGATGTTGATGTGGTTTGGTACTAAGTGCAAGCTTCTCCACCAATGGATCCAACCTTATCTCCAAATTCCATTCCAATCGGCCGCAATCACAGAAACAAGGTGCTACGTCACCTATGATGGGCCTATGGGCTTGTAACTTTATCTGGGACCCCGGCCCAGGTGGGGCCCATGTGGGGTGCGCCCCAATCTGGTGGAGCACGACCTAGGAACCCCCTTGGTCGTCCTCCCACCTCTTTAAATAGCTAGGTACCCCTTTAGTATTTATGGGGGTTTTGTTAGATTAAAGTTTTAGCCATTGCTACTTTTTCTTGTAGTTATGTGTGTCGGCTAGACCACCTAATTACTTGTCTTCGGAACCCCACCTTATCGTGATTTTTAATTCCTATTTGCAATTCAGATTGCTTTTATCTTGTTCTTGCTTGTTTCTTCGATTTGCTTGCAGGAATAAGGTTGATTTGCACCGGCAAGATCAACAAACCATGGAGAGGTGTATCGATTGCTAAGGCGCAACACAACAACGTCTTGTACGGTTGTAGTCGGATCGTCAACGTTTCTCCTAAATCGTACTTATCATCCACTCACTGAAAGATCGGGACAACTAGATCCCTGAGCGTATCGAGTGGTATTCAGGGTTTATCAAGTGGTATCAAAGCAGCTCAGGGTACTTATCACCGACTCATGTAAAAATTAATTTTTGCAACCAAT